>JAXCMG010000039.1:11904030-11971717 GCA_034642415.1 Podarcis siculus
TCACAAAAGTCTGCTCCCTCTTAAGGTGGAACGGAAATATCCTAACAAGGATTCAGGATTAAGAGATTTAGGTAGGGATAGGGGAGAAATTAGATTCAGTTAGCATATAAAGGCCAATTTACTTAATTCACACTAAAAAAAAAAAGCAAACTGGAGCACATCCATCCTTTGAAATTCACATTTCTCTGACTTATGCGATGTAATTCTCCAGTGAAGTAATGAGTGTAAAAATGCATATGCTAGGGTAAAGTGGGCATAAAAATGCATATATTAATTAAACTAATATAATTCTATGCATCAAATGTGGATATTAAGCAAAACTACATACAAAATTCCAGCTGTATGGAGAAATTCACACTAAAATGCTGCTGAATTTTCATGAGGACTTTTTTTTAAAAAAATTGCAAACCGATGTGGAAAGGTGAATTGAACTTAAGATCAGAAAAATGAGAAACCGAAGAGACCAAAATTGAGATTCATCCATCCCTTGACTGGGGGGATTTAATATTTTGCACTCATTGATTGCAGTGGGAAAGGCTTGAGCATGTGTTTGGGTAGCCCATCGAAATCCATGAAAAATTTAAAAGTGTTTATTACCTAGATATCACCTCTAATTGACTTGGAAATGGTTGTGATTCATTTCTGTGGAACTTACTTCCAGGTAAGTATGCCTAAGACTGTAGCATTAATCTAACTGGGTTTTGTTTTAAGATTCCTTTTTGGATCTTGGGCTGTTTAGATTCGGTATGCTACTGTGGTTTCATTCTTTTAAAAAATGTGTGCTACACATTTTAGGTGATAACAGATTATAAATGTAAGGAAGTGCCTGGGCAAAATACGGCTGATTTAATGTGTATTCTCATGTTGCTTCTGCTCTCTTCAGGGCATGATTCATGTGCTAATATAGTCCTAAACTTCTCCATTTATATTGCAGCACCCAACCTTCCCAAGGCTCAGGTTAAGACAGCATCGCTTGGACTAGCTGGCAAAGCAAGATCCCCTCTGCTTCCCGTTTCAGTGCCGACAGCCCCAGAAGCCTCAGAAGAGGGTCACAAACAAACAGAGGATGCTGCAAATGTAAGCACAAGTCCATGGCTCTCTTGTAGTCCGGAAGCGCTAGCTGAAATGTTTTGTAGATCCAGTCCCATACCAATTGGATTGATGGGACTGCCAAAGGCAGGTATTACTGGAGAAGCAAGGCTGGCACTGAAAATAACTGTCCCATTTCCTCTCCTCTTCCTCTTCCTCCTCTACCATATAGTGGTTTGCACTTCCCTTGTTTAGAATACAAGGGATAATACTCATTTCTCCCACATTTCATCCCCATTTTTTTTTTCTCCCAAAGCTTACCCTCAGCCAACTGGAGCCTTAACATTTACCGTATTTTTGCTCTATAAGACGCACCAGACCACAAGATGCACCTATTTTTTGGAGGAGGAAAACTAGAAAAAAAATATTCTGAATCTCAGAAGCCAGAACAGCAAGAGGGATCGCTACACAGTGAAAGCAGCAATCCCTCTTGCTGTTCTGGCTTCTGGGATAGCTGCACAGCCTGCATTCGCTCCATAAGACGCGCACACATTTCCCCTTACTTTTTAGGAGGGAAAAAGTGAGTCTTATAGAGCAAAAAATACGGTACTTTTCAGGTTCAATATTAATATATTACAGAATCTGTGTCAAGTTCAAATGCACTCTCAAGTTCAGGTCTGTTGTTCAAATTCAAATTCTTTAAAAATAAATAAATCTGTAAAGTATCCAGAATGGTATTCAAAGAGCTTTGTACTTTGTAAAATCCTTTGTCCTTCTCAGCCATTAGCTGTTTTAACTTCCAAGGCTAGTCTGCAACTTTTTCAGTTGTAAAGTTTTTTCATGCAGCTTAAATACCCAGGGACAGGAGTGGACTTCCTTTTTATCCTCCCTTTTTGCCGAATTAATAATTAATAGTTAATTTCCTTCTCACCTTGCAAATCAGTTTGAAGTTAGTTGGAATGGTAGGTGCTACTGGCTGGTTCAGAGGCTTCGTTCTGCAGAGTGCCTAATTTGCTGGCTTTTCCTCAGCTCCCGCCCCCTGCCCCCACTCTCTGCACCTTTTGGAGCAGAGGCAGAGACCCCCTCAGCACCTCAAATTTTCCTTTGAGGCTTTTGGGGGGTATGCCTTGCCTTGGTGCTCCCCCCCCCCCCCCGGACCTCTGCCGTGTCGGGCCCGACCGCGGCTTTGAAACCCCCGTCAGTTTGCCATTCACCCCGACCCCGGAAACACAGATTTGTCTCAGTTGAGAAAGCTTATCGACCTCCAAGGAATTTCAAAATCTTTCTGAGATGAATCAGGGAAAGACAATAGCATCTCAATAAACATGGGGAGTAGATAATGGGAACCACAGTTTTCCACAAGGATGCTATGTATCTTCACATCTTTGTTGGCCAACTTGTGTGGGTGACAGTGGGAAGTCTTCTCGCAATGCAAGTTTCAGCTTCACAGAAGAGGATTCTGTTGTCACCATGGCAGGGCTGGAAAGAGTTAAACTTCTCCTCCCCAACCACCATGGTTCCAAGTCCATTCAGGTTTCCCTGAGACTTCTACATACATAACAAAAAGATGTGCACTTTGATTGCAATACTGCAAGTAATGCCGAGTCTAGTTTGGCTCTGGTTGGATGGAAACCATTCCCTCCATGTAAAAAGCTAGATCACAAAGAGCTGTTGGGGCAGAACTTTGGAGTGCATGACCATGGCCCCAGTAAGGAGAAAGAGCAGGAGAGCCCCATTTTGGAATAAGTAGTACCTGTTGCCATCTAAAGAGTTGGCCCTCTGTAAGCCTGTTAAGTCCAGAGTCAAAAATTACCTGACTGCTCTCACCAGGGAGAAAGTTCTTAGCTTAGCTGGCCTGCTAGTTTTCTTTGTGCAATGATTTTATCATTATTATTTTGAATGGAAGAGCATGGACTCCTGTGTTCTCCCCATTTGCATTCTAGAACAGATTCTGTCCAGATGGGGGCTTCATCATCGAAATGCACTTGCCATATGGATGGCTCCGACTGTACCCTACATTCTTGGCAGCTACCAGCTTCCACAAAATGGGGGACCCTGATACAGTAATCTATATAGTTTCAACCTTTGCCCCTGAATGTAAAGCTCTGCCACATGGAAGTGTGTTCAGCCACTTCCATAAGCAGAATTTAACAACAACAACAACAACAACAACAACAACAACAACAATATTCATACTCCGCACATCTGACTGGGTGGCTCCCAACAGCATATTAAATATACAATAAAACATCAAATATTAAGAACTTCCCTAAACAGGGCTGCCTTCAGATATCTTATAAAAGTCAGATAGCTGTTTATTTCCTTGACATCTGGTGGGATGGCATTCCACAGGGTGGGCGCCATTACCAAGAAGGTCCTCTGCCTGAAATTAATGGACTATGCAGAATTAGATAAAATGACAGGAAGTATTCAAAACCTTTGGGATCAGAGATTCTCAGAGGACTGGAGTAAATATGTGAATTATTTGAAAAGCAATTGTAATCAACGGATTACGCTGGTAGGACTGCAATAAGTTTTATAAGGAGAACTATGTGAAATATTGCAGAGAAAAGCATGAAGAGAATTATTAGTGAAGGACTATTAAAAGTAATAGTGAAATTAATGAAATGCAGATTAAGTGATAAAAACTGAAAAATCTTCAGATGTGATTGATGGAAGGCCAAACATTGTATAAGATAAGAAAATAGGTTGTATGTTGTTTTGGAAATTTAATATAAATATATATAGAGAGAGAGAGAGAGAAGGTCCTCTGCCTGGTTCCATGTAATTTCACTTCTCACAGTAGGGGAACTGCTGGAAGACCCTCGGAGCTGGACCTCAGTGTCTGGGCTGAACAATGGGGGTGGAGACACTCCTTCAGCTATATAGGGCCAATGTCATTTAGGGCTTTAAAGCATAGCTGTCAAGTGTCCCTTATTTGAAGGGACAGTCCCTTATTCCAGCGCCATGTCCCGCTGCTGTCCCTTATTGATAGATGTCCCTTAAACGATGTCCCTTAAATTTCAAAGGAAGCAGCTCCTCTCCCTCCCTCCCTGCTGGCCAGGGAGGAGGGAGGCTCCAACTGTGTTGCTTGGCTGTGTTGCTCACCCAATAAGAAGTCTAAGAATGACTGGAGGGTGGAGCTTGCATGCCTTGTGTGTGGCTAGTTAATGCAAGCTGATGATTTTTTTGAATGCTGGATGCGATTTTGTTGCACGTGCTGCTGCAAACTTTGCAGTGCAAAGCCAGGCCAGGGAGCCATCTTAAGTTGAGGCTGCATAGGCCTTGTGATGCATGTGATTCAGATTCTATTCAGTTGAACCTCTGGTTACAAAGTTGGTTGGACAGTATTCTCGAAGCTACCAGCATGAGTTTGACCAGACTGCAGGAGGACAGGAAGACTGGAGTGCCTGGAACAGGTGAGGCTGCAGGTCCCTTATTTTGGCTGCTGGTCCCTTATTTTCAAATCTGTAAGTTGACAGCTATGCTTTAAAGATCAGCACCAACAATTTGAATTGTGCTCGTGAACATACTGGGAGCCAGTGTAGAAGGATTTTAAATCTGCCCCCCTTATTATCCTCACACTCTAAAAGGAAGAATCTTCCCAGTGATTTTTTCTTTCTTTCTGGTGTTTTGCGTTTCTATTTCCCTTTCTGGATCCTGTCCAGGGCTTTTGCTCCACTAGTGCAATTCAAGCACCATGATTTAGAGGCCATCTCCTGCAAGTAGCAGCAGCAACTGAAACAAATGGTAATTGAAGTGAGCGGAAACACAATAGGCAGCCTAACTGGTGGGCAAAAGCCATCGCTGCACAATGCCATCCCAGGGCAGCTCTTGGATTGTTGCACAGCTTTTTTTTTGCCTCTGAATGGTTTCCAAGCCTTGACAGCCGTTCTGTGTACAGGAGATAAGGCAGCCTGGCGCCGTGCAATTGGGAAGGGAGTGAAGAAATGAAAACGACCACTTTGGTTGAAATGACTGGTATAAGGAGCTGTCGAGTGTGGAACATTTCAGCTCTAAATATCTTATTTTTCGTAATGGCTGGACAAATTATTTCCCAAGGGAAGTCTCTGCGGAAGTGGGAGCACTTAGAGGAGATAATGGAAGAGGAGCCAGTGGGGAGCAAAGTTCAGGCTCTCAGTCCCACTCAACCTCTATGGGCATGCTAAAGACAATGACCTTTTATTAACACTTGAGTTTCCTCCCAACTTACTTTCAAATAATGCCATTTCCTTTCAAGCACATATAAATAAAGATGCCATTTATAGGACATTCTCTTCAACCTCTTCCATTGTACATGCTTGATGTACTGATACTGATTCAGGATAGTCACGTTGAAAATATCCGCTGAAAGACTGATTTTAAAACTGGCAAGATCAGGGTTAGATCCAGGGTAGGGATGGATGGATTTGTCCCTTTCTATTTTTTCCCAATCTTAAATGCAGTTTTCCATGCTTCTGCAGTGACTGGTCGTAATTGTTATCCATGCTGATTATCTTGGATAGATTCGGACACAAGCTTAAAGAAACAGCACTAACTAGCTGGTTGCTTTCTCCGCAGGTATATGAACAGGATGATCTTAGTGAACAGATGGCCAGTTTGGAGGGGCTAATGAAGCAGCTTAATGCCATCACAGGCTCGGCCTTCTGAAAGCTTTGGATGAACAGAAGAATGGAGTAACCCGGGAACATTGCAGCATACCAGCGTTTCACACACACAACACCACAAAACACCCGCGTCTGCCATAAAGCCAACCGATGCGCCATCAAACCCCGTTCTATGGAGAGATCTCACAGTCTTGAAATGGCATCGTGCATTCCTATTGGTCAAGCAACAGTCTGAAGCAGTGATGAAAGAGCAGCCCTGATAAGCAAGAAACAAGATGTCTCCATGACCCACCCCCAGTGCCTCCTGTTGGCCTATTTTGTTCTGCTGATCTTCGCAGTGTGCAGGGTGGGATCTTACTTAAGGTCTGCTTCACACATTATCATGTGGCTGGTAACCTGACCTAGGCTGGCCTCTCTCCACATGAGGGAGGCCACCAATTTTGTCCCCAGTGAAATTCAAAGTGAATTGGGTGGTTCTTCCTCACGTGAAACTCCTGAGATCTTTTGAGGGAAGTCAAAGAGACTCCTGGCATTTCTTGGTGGGTGGTAGAGTGAGTGCCCATCCATAGATTGTCAGGAGTGATTCTGCTGCCAAAATTTATAATTTGGAAACTTGTAAAGACACTTTACAAGTCATTCCCGTTCCCACTGAATCCCATTCCAAGCCAAGCCTGCGAGCATGTAATGGACTCATCCTGCTGTCAGCATTCCCTGTTGCTAGCAAGCCATCACTTCCTCCAGCCCTTCTCCTTTCCCAAAACTGATTGTTGCCAGAGAGCCTGTGCAAACAAGTTTCTAATATCTCTCGCTTTCCCAGCATTAACCAATTCTCCACATAAGCATCCAGGTTGGAGTGCCGGGTCTTAAAGAAGGACCTCTATGACTGTTTATGCTCCCTACCAGCCCTTCTCACTGCTGGCCTCCTTATGGGAAGGGTAGTAGAGAACACAGACAGGAAGCTCCCCAGATGCTCATTACCAATTCTACAAACATTTGCAAAAATAAACACACTTAGTTTTTGCTAAGTCCAAATGAGGAACCTGTTGAACTACATGTGTTGCTGAACTACAACTCCCAGCAGCCCTGACCATTGGCCATGCTAGTTGGGGCTGATAAGAGCTGGAGTCTAGCAACATATGGAGAACTTACAGGCTTCCCCATCCCTACTCTAAGAGGACTCTGAGTAAGCGAGAAATAAATAATGAGATGAGCTGGAGGGGAGCTTATCCATCGCTCCTTGTCCCTGGATTGTTCATAATATGAAATTAGAAGCAAAACTAGATTTTTCTCCTCAGGCAGAAGCACTGTAGGAATTTCTAAGGAAGCCAAAAGAGTTTTTGATACCGCTAGCAAAATTTACCCATGTTTCGCATACCCATCGCTCATGTGGCTTGGCGTTTTGGGAAGGGAGCCTTCTTGTGCTTTGTGCTAGTTTTATTCATAATGATTTAATTCCAGTGTTGTTGAAATTGGCATGTTCAACTGTGAGGAAGCACCCATGTGCGTCAGGTTCCTCGCCAAAATTACACCACCAGGATAATATGTGTAGCAGGCCCAACAATTTTTTTAACTTGCTAAAGAGGGTTCTAGGAGAGTTTTTGTGTGTGTAGATCTTCCAGGTGCATTGCGATGCACATTGTAGGCCACTGTGATATCTAAAATATGTAGATCCTCATACTTTTCATCGTTTCAACGCAAAAGCATCATCGCATAGCACCAAAGGGTTGGAAGTATTCTCAACAGCACAAAACATGAAGAAAAATAACAATAACACTCATGGTTTTTTTTTAAAAAAAATTAAAGCCAAGAAATATTATTTTAAGCACTCAACTTGCACAAGCGGTGGAGCCATTTATGGAGAGAAATCGCCCACATAGCAAGTATTTGCAAATCTCCCCATAGTTAAACGTATGCCTAAACATGAGATATGAGTAGAGGGGGGAGTTAATTGGCAACAGAGCCATGCTGTCAACCTCTATATACATCTGAAACGAGCTCTGATATGCAGTTGTTCTGCTCCTAAGCTAGGAATTGAGGCACGTCTAAAGCTATGCAGGTTTTGTGCCACCCTGAGCCACCTTTTAGCAGCACCACAGTGGGAAAGGATGCTCACTCTAGCCCTCTTTCTGCTTCATCCTGACGTACCCAAAGACTGCTTGGTTTCATAACTCCGCAACACAACTATCCAAGAAGAAAACATCTGACGTATGGGAAATGCTGAGCTTTGTCGACATCAAGCAAGTCCTAGGTGCAGACAGTGAGTTGAAGAACCAGTGGCTAGATCTGTGTGCTGGCGAAGAAATTCCTAGAACAGGATGGTAAATAGGATGTTGTGTCACAAGGTATGACATTTTGCCAGCACTACTGGGGGTAACACCCCCCAGTGCAAATGTTTACAAACAAGATGCCAGAAAGTTTTTTAAAAAGGGAAGTCCTTCTACAACAGTTTCCATGTTGGCAGCAGCCAGTGAATGGTCTGCACCATTTATAGCAGGATACTGGCTATGAACCTAAACGATGCCTTCTAAGTGTTACCTGCCACTCCCATTGCAGTATTCTGGCTTTTTGTTGCAGTGTTTATTGACATCCATAAGTGGTAACATGAACAAAATGTTGTGTGCATACTTCCCAGTGCTGAACTTTCCGCATTCATTCAGAGTTAATCCCTGTTTTCGCAGGCAAATCACCAAAAGGGAGCTAAATTTGCATATTTATCAGTTATGAGGCTGCAAAAGCCCAATGAGAAGGTTTCGGCTGAGTTATTGCATTCAGCACTGCCTTTGATTTCAAGCTTGAGTAGGTCATAATTTTAAAAGAGCATGGAAGGGAGAGAGGATCTTTACATCCTAATAGCTCTTTTTATTAGGAAGGTAATTATATGTGAAGTCCTGAATAAAATATTTGGAATAAAATGGCACAGTATCAGAAGTAATAATTCGGAAAACTTACACATACACACACACACAACCTTATGGTGGGTAAGAGAAGAGAGAATTCAAATGCTTCATTAGAAATGCTAGCTTCTTTGTGAAAGTGTTCTCCCAAAATAATGCTTCTTATTCAATTTAGCCTGGAATGCTAATGCAACATTTCCTAATGACTAGGCAGTCTTATTTAGTATGGGAGGTTGAGTTTTTAATGTTCTGACCAATTTGGGATGGCATCCAGCTGCATCCAGTTGCATTGATGCCGTGGAACTCAATGTCTTGTTTCAACAAAAGCAGGAATGACAAGATTGCTTCTCCAACTGGGAGAGAACAAAAAGAAAGAAGAGAAAAACATCTATGAATTTTTAGCAGACTGATAAGGCCTACTGCTAAATTCCTAAAAGCAAATCTGACTCTGCATTTAAAACACTATCAGCTGAAAAGATAGTTCTGCAAGAATGTGAAAATGAGAACACACTTCGTTCTTCGTTGTGAAGGCCCCTAATGGGTTCTGCAACTGTATCTCCAGAACTTTCTGGAACACTAGTCAGAGGGCAAGTGCACCTACCCATGGTTAAGCAGGACGTGTCCATCTATGTCCTGAAGATGCAACAGATCCCCTCCCAGTCAGTTAACGTCTGACTTCCATGGAATTAGGATCACTACTGTGTCCCGTTCCCCCCATAAATTTCCTTATGAAACCCCACATTTCCTTATTCCCTTTCTCTCACTTGTTGCCATTGCAGGAGAGGCGACATGTGATTTGTCTTAGATGTTGTGAATTCTGCTTCCCACGAATTATTCTTCTGTATTCAGCAACTTGTGCATCTGTGGAACAGCAAAGGCACGTTTTTAACAATGACAACAAGCTTAGGGTGGTGAGGAGTTCCTATTTCAGAGGGCCTGATCTTTGCTGGTGGAGAGTACAATGTCAACACCAAACACAACATGAAGAAATCATTCTCCTAGATTTATTTTTATTCGGTGCCCTGATGTGGGAAGAGACCCAATGAGGGAACTCATTTACAGAGATAGGGTTGCCATATTTTGAAGAGGAACAAAGAGGACACATTTGCCGACTTCGACTTTTACCTATGGATCAAAAAGAAGATGTATCCTGGGGTGGGGAGAGGACATATGGCAACCCTACTAGCACATCTGCTCAAACAACTCCCTTGCTGAGCAATGATGCCAGTTCTCAACAGGCTTCTACAATATTGGTATCCCACCTCAAAGGACAAACTTTCTATCCCCCTGGTTTCAAAGCAGTTGGATGGGGGTGCTTAAAATCGGATGGTTTATTTGGTGCACAATCTGATGGTGCTGTCGAATATTTCTAGTTATATATCTGAGAGGTGCCACCTCATTCTGTTAGCACAAACAACACTACAGTTGCTTACCCCCAAAGCCCCTGAGACGTCTCCCAGCTAAGAAAATATACTCTTCCAAAAGGAAGTATCAGAAGCCAAAGAGTGAACTTCCTGAGATTTAGAGACTTTCTACACATAGTCATTACTTTTTCCATGCTAAGGCATCCTTTTCATTCTCTAGTTTACATTCAGAGATGGATTTGGACAGTTGGGTGTTTGCCATTGTCAGATTAGAACTTCACTTCTAGAGTATCTGTCCTAGTCTAGTATTGCTTTGGAAGGACAACCCTGTTGTAAACAAAGGACCTATTGAATCTATTCCCATACATAGACATTGATATGGTTTCTACTTTTATTACTTCACTGTCCTGAAGAAAGATAGCTGATTGGGTCCATCTGTTACTTCAATACCATTGATTCCTTCACTTTGCTGCCAGGGACAAATACTTCCAGTATTGAGTCCTGCCCATCGAACTGTCCATGGCACTGAGAGTTTGGCAGACATAAGTGTTTTTCTCTTGTTTCAAGAACCTGTTGATCTTCTCTACCAATCCTATCATTGTTATCAGTCTTTAGCAAAGCACTGTACAGAAACCTCTTCATTTCACCCTTGATGTTTTTGTCTGCATCAATATGGACAAATAATTTGATGAATTGGGTCCATTTTGCATATGCTTCACAGATGTGCCTTTTCCCATCAGGACAGTGTCTATGATAATAGCTGTTACATCCTAATTGTGTCTGCATCTGGTACCAAGGGCTATACTTTGATTCATCACCCCTCATTATTTCTATGACCTTCATGATTGTGTATATGCATCTCCCTAAGAGGCAACTTCAGACAATACCAAGTGCTGAATTCTCTGGTTCAAGGTAACCAGGTATTGGGGTTCTCTGAGATTTTGGTACCATTGGGTGGGGCTTCTTAGGTATATATTCTCTCTATCCACAAGTACTTCCCAAAACTGTATTTTCATAATCTCATGGTGGCCACAACCTTGGCTCACAAACCTTCTTTAACTGTCCAGAAATTATTTTACACATCTCTCTCCAGTGCCAGACTTTCCTTCTTTGCATCCTAGTAGGAAACTTCAAAGTGTGGAGAATGGAATCATACTAGACCTGACTTCTGAATTCTCTATTAGAATATCTTTCTGAAGATACTGGGAAAGATGAGTTCATATGCTTTAAGATCAAATTTAGAGCTCAATCTACTCTGCACATAGAGCAATTGAGCTGTTGGCCCTCCATACTAAACCAGCATTCCTACTTTAACCTGATGCTTACCATTCTCCGTGAGTTGGCATGTCCATTCCACTTGTGCCAGGAGATATTAGCATCGCTGCTTTTTATTTGGAGCTTAAGAAATATAGACTTTACATACCCCAGATTTCCTGACTTTCCATCTTCATACATCTGTTGATACAATATGTGTGGTAATTGCATTGCTTCCCAGAAGTTGTTCCATTGGGTTGGTTTTTTTCCCATTATTCCATTACTCCTGATTACTAAATGGTGAAGCCATCCTTTCCTCTACTCTTAAGAGTCAAAGTACCAGAGGCTACATTATCAGCTTTCCTCTGGGGTGTTCCTTTCCATGCTTGGCCTTTTCAACTTTAATATTAATCAAGCGCTGTGCTCTATGCAAAATGCTGCATTTCGTAGAACAATCCGCAAGAACCTTATATGGACATCACCAGAATTCACTTTAAAATTTCCCAATTGTGAGACTGCACAAAGTTCATGACAAAAGGCAGTTATTATTAACCTCTAATGGGTTGTATTCACATGGGTGTTTCTGCAGTCACACGGCCCACATCTAAACAGGGATTAATAAAGTTCCCAAAATGCTCTGCACAAGCTGGAACATGAGCACAGGAGGGTGACCAAGATGATAAAGAAACAGTTGAGCGAGTTGGAAAAGAGGAGACTGAGAGGTGATATGATAGCCATCTTCAAATATCTCAAGAGCTGTCACATGGAAGATGGCGCAAGCTTGTTTTCTCCTGCTCTGGAGGGTAGGTCTCAAACCAATGGCTTCAAGTTACAAGAAAGGAGATTCCAACTAATCATCAGGATGAACTTTCTGACAGTAAGAGCTGTTTGACAGTGGAACAGTCTCCCTAGGGAGGCGGTGGACTCTCCTTCCTTGGAGGTTTTTAAGCAGAGGTTGGATGGCCATCTGCCATGGACACCTTTGTCAAAATTCCTGCATTGCAGGGGGCTGGACTAGATAACCCTTCCAGCTCTACAATTCTATGCTTTTGTAATTCTAGGTGCAGATACAAATTAATCATTTACAGATCACCATTCAAAGAATACCAGCCACGGGTAAGCATCTTGTCAATCCTGATCATAGAAAACAAATGCAAAGGATGTAATTGTACATTCAGTTCCCATCCAGAGTATCTTTACACTGAGGGATGTTACTTTGTTACTACTCAGATTATTCTCCCATCACACTAATAAACAGGAATGCACTAAATTACTGCACTAGCATTATGAGTCTAATGCAGCATAAATGACCGTGGAGCTGAAGTTCAGAATAGGTGAGATTTAGAAACAACCCCATCTCATAAACCCTGAGCTTAAATCTTTCTAACCTTCTCGTTCCCTCTACTCCCAGGTCCCACCAAACAATTTTCTCCTCCTATGATCAGCTCATTCTAAGTAGTGGCCATAATTCATTGGCTCCAATGTGTATTCCAGTCCCTGACAGAACAGAAAGGGAAGCCCTGGCAGTTGTTGGCTCCTCACAAGGTCCCGTGTTTTTAGGGTTGCAGAGCACTCACCATCTTGTTCATCTCGACCTTGCCTATTTGCTCTCCAATTTGTCTACACCATTCACATCTATAACAGCAACACCGACTCACTGTGGCATGGATATTGCTCAGTAGAGTGGTGCCTGCCATATTGCACACTGTGCTCCAATAAACGCATTCCCATTCAAACTTTCCATTTGATATCATTGGTTTTTATTAATGTGCCATCTTAACTGCAAGTCCTCAGATCTGATCACCCAAATCCATTCCTCCTAAAATTATGGAAAGCAAGGAGTGGAGGGATATTTCTGACCATAAGCATAGTGATAACTCTGAATCAACGAAGAAAAGGGAACACTGTTCTGAATTCTCTTTAAAAATACCCTGCTGAGGCTGTATATTGGTGAAGCCACAGTTACTGTATATGGGAATTGCTGTGGATGCTACTTGAATTCTAGTGCATGACTAGAGAAGGGAGCAAGCCCTGTATGAATGAGTATCTGGTGCTTGAAAGAGAAACGACAAATGAGTTTACACCAGTCTGGAGAACTATTGCAGTGACTTCCCATGTGCATTTTAAACGATCAGTCTTTTGTCATATCTTTGCAAATTTGAGTGTCTTCAAAAAAAAAATTCCACCTCCCATTCTAACTTGTGTCTTTTAATATGTGATTAGAAAAGACTAATCTTTGTAACGACTCTTTGCTCACCCCTATTAGCCAATTCTATGCCTTCTCTGATTCAAAAAATGATAATAATACTCTGAGGTTATGTATCTTCCTGGTTAGCTATGTTAGCAGACATTTTGCAAATGTTCAATCATCCCCCCCCCCTCCTCCTTTGGTTTTCTCCTTGAGACCACTAATAACAACATGGTAAAAATAACATGCTATGAAGTCACCCAGGCCAGTGATATCTCACTGCTATGCTGTAAATGTCTTTTGACGAAGAGTGAGGGAACGATGCTGGTTAGGTAGAAGGAACAATGCTGTTTTTATTATTGTAAAATAGACCTGGCAATTCTTACCTTTGTGAATTGTCATCATGTTCGGGATGGGGAGGGGAGGGAGGGAAGAAGGGTACAATTTTTTATAAGTAATATTTAATTTATTATTTAGAGTGGTTTCTTTGGGATAATTTATGATCGGGGTGGGTGGGGAGAAAAGGGACATCTGGTTGGAGACCTAGAGCAGGATGTTAAAGCTGTGGTGTATCTCATCTCGCTGTACGTTGCACTCCCCTTATCTCAGCCTCTGTCTTTGGCGCAGTCTTCTCCAGGCAGATCTTCCTAGGCATCTAAAAGGAAGCTTGGATTTCAGGTAATCAGTATGGCAAAATATGCCACTGGGACCTAGATCCCTTTTAATTTCCGTGTATTGCAATGGGAGAGGCGTATGCAAATACATAATCCTTTGGTTGAAATAAATGAGATTTCAAAGCACTTTTAAAAAAAGTTCTACAGTAAGGATGGCATTCTTCTTACGTCTAGGATGAGATAGCAAAATGTGACCACTTAATTAAATTAGCTCAAGGAGCAGCCTTGGGAACCAGGAGTACTTAGAAAGCTGGATGATATTTATTCATCGTAATGCGCAAACAGTTGCTATGTGTTCATTTCCCTGGGGTGAGAAGACCAAGCCAGGAGGTGGTTTTTGTGTCTGTAACCCAAGGCAGATTCTCAGTGAGGTAGTCAACTTCGTTGAGCTATGTTTCTTTGAAGTGCAGGTGAGGCATGCAGAACCACCTCCCCACACAGCAGGCTTTCTCCTACCAGGCTAGTTTTCTATGTAGAAATTTCTGAAATTTGTTCACCTTCCACGGGTCACATTTCACAGGTGGGTGGGAACACCTGTCTGTTCATCACCTGACATCATATGAGTCAGGTGGATCTGACCCCCAGCACACTTGCCTTCAGCACCAAATTTAAATGGAACCAAATGCAAGATGTGCTCGCAAATCAACATTTGGGAGCACCCTCCAAGACCCCAGTTGTTCCTTAATAGCCGTGGTGTTTACCTGTCCCACATCATTTGATGTCAATTGGATGACAGGTGGCATGTTAGGGCATGTGTGTGTGTGGCTTGCAGGTCAAATTAGTCCTCATTTGGAGGTCCCCCCGTGAAAGCAGCATGTCACACTGGCTCTCTTGAGTGCTTAAGTATACGTTGACATAAACGCACACGGGAAGCGATGTTTTAATATGCTGATGCGACCCTCTTCTTCATGAGGGCTGGAGACATAGGACACAATCCAGAGACAGGTATGCCTTGAAATAACTGGACTTCAGTTATTTCTCTATAGCAAGCATAGCCAACTTGGTGCCCATCCGGATGCTGTTCGACTCTAACTCCCATCAGCCCCAGTTAGCATGGCCAGTGGTCAGGGATGATGGGAACTGCAGTCCAGTGACAGTAAAGGCTGTATAGCCTTGAGTTCACATCTCTCTATTTCTCTTATAGTCTCATGACCCTACCCTACCACACCTTGTTTCCCAGTTTCTAGCTAGAGATTCTCAATGCAAACTGATTCAGAGCCTTCCCATATGTGGCAGGAAGCCAGAGTTGGTGACCAAGAGTACGTTTGGCTCAGCCAATCTGGCTCTATGATACACGTATCATTATATTTGTAAGTTTACATAAATAAATAAAAAGATTGGTGTTCACCTGCAAAATGCAATGTGTATATCAGTCCTCAAAGGTTCAGGAAAACTGCAGTTCTACACATTTTGTTAAAATGCAGACCAATAGAAAGCTGCATAGTTTCTTTCAATGTGCAAAATCGATTCCAGTGGCAGATTTTAGCCTCCTGATCTTAGCATTTGGTTTCACAGCTGCCCAATTTGGGAATTTGTTTTTGACTTGCTTTCCAGAGCTCCTGACTATATCGGAGAATTCTGCAGTTTGCTTTTGAGTTTCCTGTTTATATCCGTTGCAACCAATTGTCTGCCTTAAGCACATACATTGTATTTGGTGTGCACTGTATTCAGTGATTTGCAGGGACTGGATATTCAGAAACATTGGACATGATCTGCTGGGAAGTTCTCCTCCTGAAAGAAATGGAAGCTAAGTGGCAGCTTTTGCTCATTTCCATTTGGGCCTGTCTTGTGCTGGAGAACTTCCCAACAGATGGAGCCGTCATTTGCAAAAAAACAAAAAACAAAAACCTTTCATCAGTGTAAAAATAAATGAGGATGTAACATACTAAGCATTGTTCCTTCTCAGTTCTTATTGAAAAGGTGTGTGGGTATTGAGAGGAGATTTCTTTCTTCTTCTTCTTTTAAGGATTGTATCCTAAAGCATGGCTTCCATGGTTTCATCCTCCGGCTAATTCACAGTTATTAAACAGAGGTTCTGCCACTGCCCAGTCTTCAAGAGAGAATCCATACAAGTCATTAACCTGTGTCTGGAGGCATTTATCAAACAGGAGTGACTTACACCACAGTTTTAACTAGCCTTAGGGGGAGAAAAAGAATCTTGTTGTTACAAAAAGCCTAAAAATTGGGCATTTTGAGCCTACAAAAGTTTTCTTTGAATTGTTGGACTCTAGCATTGTTAACCAAATTAGATTAGTGACTGCAATATTTAAGTGTAAATCTTGTTCTACGAGGAAGGGAACTTGCTTAGGGTTTGGAAATAAATGACTGTTTCTACACACAATCTTGTATACTACTACATGAGGAAAAAAGGGGGGTTTTGTAATGTACTGTAGAACAGTCTCATATTCATTTTTTTATAGAAATGTTATTCCAATGGTGCATTTTTTTGTTTAATAAATAAAAGTTTTGATACAAAATCTACCTCTGTCGGCCTCATGCATCAGGTGTGAAAGAGACGTTTGGGTGAATTGGGATATGCATTCTCAATCCAGAAACGCAACAAGCTCAGTCCCATGATGTCAGGGAACTGACATTGGAGCTAGAGGCGGAGGGAAGGCTCTCAAATGATGCTGGAGAAGGGCCCAGCAGGGAGAGAGGCAGCTCAGCAGAGGGGGAAGCAAATCAGCGCAACACCAGGGATAAAGGGGGGCAGATGGGGGAATCGGCGAGAGGGCTCCAGGACTCTTCACTGGACACCAGCGGGGAGAGCACAGGTCCTCCGCTACCCACGCCCTCCCTGCGCAGAAGACTTCCGCGCAGGGAGAGTAGGAGGAGACTGGGCGTCAAACAACTTTTATGTTGGAAAAGGTTTAAGAAACGCCCACTGACGGATTCTGCTAGCGACTGAGGCAGCCACGAAGAGAAGGGCTGTCCAGACAGAAAGGTTTAACAAGGCAATTTGGCCTGGAGAGGCGGCAGCTTACGCACGAACAACCCCATACTCATTACACATGACATCCTGTCGTACAGACTTGATTCATTTATTTTCACCTATTCCTGCATTCAGGCCAGGGGCCCTGCCACACATCTTCCTGCTGCCTGAAATGCTATGGGTGTCCATGGAAAGCAGGGTCTTCTCAGTGGTGGAACCTAGACTATGTCACTCTCTTCTCCCAAAGGGCTTTCGTTGCCGCTTTACTACCATGACTCAGAGGACACATTAAATCAGGGTTGGGGAATGTTTTGCAGGCCAGGGGCCTCATTTCTTCATGACTAGCCTTTCAGGGGTCACCTTCAAGTTGCGGGCAGGATCAGGGGCAAAAGTGGCCAGGGCAATGGCTGTGATTCCCCATTCCAGAGGTTCCCAAACTTTGCACTGAATGTTGTCATCAGATGTGGATTGCCAGCTTCATGACAGGTGGCTTGCTGTTGTTTACCAGGAGGAAGAGGAGGCAGGTGAGTCAGCATGGTGCAAAAGCACCAGCTGAATCAATCCAGTGCTCATGCCAGCATATTTACACCCCCCTGACTTCCCTGCCACCTCTTCCCTCCCAGTAAGCAACAGTGATTCACCTGGCAGGAGGCTAGCCTAGTGGCTGCACCCCTCTTGGTGAACTGCACTGTCAAACATCTAATACCATCTTGCCTCCCTTCCCATTCTTTTCTGTCAAGGTGGTGCTTTTAACTCAACCTTCCCACAGTACTTTTGAAGCAGAGAAGCTTGCGCTTTGGAAAAAAAGGCAGCCACTCACCATGGGTGTCCTAAGAGGAAACCGCTTTGGTTCTGACAGCTGCAAACTTGATGGCTTTTCTTTCCGTCTCTGGCAGGTTTCTTGCGTTTGGTTTTCCTTTCCTCTTAATTCCTCAAAAGATGCTTTTAGAAGCCTCGCTGGAAAAGAGAAAGCAATAATAACCCAAGGTGTTGGATGCAAATCCAGTAGTCCTTTCTCCCACACACAATGCGGATTTCTTCTGACGAGGCAATGCTTTGCGATAGCTGAAAGAGTCGGCTGGAGTGGGAGAATGCTGCTCCTCTCGCCTATCCTTTAACTCCAGATTTGCTTGGGATTCTTAAAGAGCAGGGGTGGGGAAATTGGATCTGCTCTATGGGCCACAGGACGATGGTCTATTACAGTGAATGCGGCAGGACCCCATCAACTTCAGTTGCCCCCCCCCCCCCGTAGATGCCTGCTTTCTTACTTACAATTACTCCAGAGAGTGGCACCGCCTATCTACTTTCCCCTGCCCCTTAGTCTTGGTGTTGCCTTTGCAGAACTGGGCCAGGAGGAGGATGGACTCTACCTGTCTTCTGGTTCCACTTGCTGTTGCTCTCTGTGCCTTCTCATGCCCCACCAGTTCCAATGAGCAGCAGCCACCACTGTGGCAAGTCAAAATGTTATCTCCCTCCTAAAAGAGGAGGAGGTGAAAGATGTCATGATACGTTGGGCCCAAGATGTTGGACATCTTGAGAAAGGCTGTGGAAAGAGGACATCAGATTCACTGCATGTTACAATCTTAGAAAAAAAATGTGATGAAGATGTTATGCAGATGGTACCTAACTCCCGGCCAAACTGACCAAGATGTTTAAGAATAGTTCAGAGGTTTTCTGGAGGTGTAAAAATGGGGTAGCTACATTTATGCACATGTGGTGGAAGTGTAAGAGAATAAGAGAGTTTTGGGACAGTATATATAATGAACTTAAAAAGATACTCAAACTCTCATTTACACACAAAAAATTGTGGCCTTCCTATTAGGAATTATGTGCATGGAAATCAAGAGACATCTTAGACCTCTTTTCATGTACACAACCACAGAGGCTAGGATTTTAAGAACAAAGAACTGGAAAAGTGATAACATCCGCCCAAAAACTGACAAGCAAAAATGATAGAATATTTACAACTCACAAGGATGACAGGGAGATTAAGAGGAAATTCAATACAGAAAGTTAATAAAGATTGGGTAATGTTTAAAGACTATCTTAAAAACTATTGTGATAACAGTAAACTGGCAGACTTAGAATGAATCTTGAAATACAAAGACAGTATATAAAAGAACATTCTGGATAAGAAACAGGAAAGTTAATAATAATGAACTGTGTACAGATTAACAAAATGTAAAATAGTACAATGAGAATAATCGGAAATTAGTGTCTAAGGTGTGTTTATGTTGTAAAGTGTGTAATGTGTATTGTTTGTATTATATGTAATGTCTAAATTTTATGTAAATTGATGAAAATTGATGTATAATAAAGTTTTTTTAAAAATGTTACTTCCCCCAGCCCCTTCCAGGCCACGTTTGACAGGTGGGTGGGGGCCACCCACCAGCCAATCACCTGACCAGTGGGTGGCACCACTTACCTGTCAAACTTGGTGGGTCAGTGATGTCAGGTGACCTTTTCGCAAGCATATGCCTGGCAAAGTGCTCTGCAAAGAGGCTTCCCAAGACCTGACAACCAGCTATCTCATGGGTGCTTTGCAGAGGGGTGCCTGCAAACGCACTTTCAACAGAGTCAGATTTCTACTAGCCCAACACCTGACATCATATATATAACATCAGGTGTAGAGCAAGTGGCTTCAGGTACCAGGCCTGTCGGCAGACCAACTCTGTATTACAAAGATGTCTGTAAATGTGACACTACGGCTGGCAACCTAAACGCCACCACTGAAACCGCATGGCCACTATGTTCGGTTACGCCACCAGCTCCTCACGACATCCTGACATTATACATGAGATGCTGGGACGCCGCATCATGTGTTGCACCACATGCATGATGTTGGCCTTCTCATCGCCCTCGCAAGCTGGCGGCTCTGCTGACCAAAGGGCATACAAAAGACGAACAGGTCAGATCAGTGATGATACACTGGGCAAAGGACTTGGGACATAATATACAAATAAGAGTTTGGGAGAGGCTATGGAAAACAGATTTGAAATTCACGGCATATTGTGCATTGGGGAAAAAAAACTATATGAAAATGACATACCGGTGGTATTTGACTCCTGTTAAATTAGCAAAAATGTACAGAATGGGTACAAATACCTGCTGGAAATGTAAAGAAAAAGAAGGTACCTTTTATCATATGTGGTGGACATGTAAAGTAGTTTAAAATTTCTGGGAAATGATATATAATGAAATAAAAAAAATCTTTAAAATAACCTTTGTTAAAGAAAACCCAGAAGCTTTTTTATTAGGAATTATAGGTACCAACATTCCAAAGGACCAGAAAAGACTGTTTATGTGTATGAGAACAGCCGTACAGATTCTACTAGTCCAGAGATGGAAGGAAGAGTCAACCCCGACCAGAGAAGAATGGCAAACCAAGATGATGGACTATGCCAAAATTGCCAAAATTAACTGAAAAGCTCAGAAATCAAGAAGACAAGAACTTCAAAAAAGAACGTGAAAAGTTTATAATGTATTTACGAGACCATTCCAAACAGGTCAAAACATTGGCAGGATTTTAACCACACTTGTAAAGTAACAAAAAGTATGGATAAATTAGAAGGAAATTTTTACATATATATATAAATACTGATATGCAGTTGTAAATATTATCATTAGGACCCATGGAATGGAGTGGGGGAAGTCAGAAGATTCAGAGTAATCTTGATATTCGGATTCTGAATTGTTGTTTGCTGTTGTTTGCGTTTATTTTCAGCAGTAATAAATCAGCCAGTGTCCGGTACGAAAAACATCCTCCGTCCCAGACAAAATCAAAAGTCAGACAGAACAAGGAAACCAGCTTCTCCGGAAGTTTGGAGAAAGCTCCTCCCCAGAGCAGGACACATTGAGCTGTTAACCCTGTAAGCTCTGATCCTCAGAGTTTATACTTTTTTGAAATAAAAAAGGATTTAACCATAGATGGGCCTTTGCTGCGATCTATCAGGGCCATGGATTCCTATTGTCTGGGAAAGCTTCACTTGTTAGCAAGGCTGGTAATAAAGTATCAACCACACTCATTTGGCTTCTTCCTGGAGGGAGTGGGATGGCCAAGACTCGCCACATGTGTTCATCAGTATGTTCCAACTTTACCCATCCCAGAACCAGCCTGAAATTGGGCAGCTCAGTTAGTTAGAGTGTGGTGCTGACAATGCCAAGGTTGCAGGTTCGCTCCCCGTATGGGACAGCTGCATATTCCTGCATTGCAGGGGTTGGACCAGATGATCCTTGGCATCCCTTCCAATGCTACAATTCTATGATTCCAGCAAAGAGAGCTGCTTTAGCAGTAGTAGTGGGCTTGTGGTCCTCTAGGCTGCCTTTATTACAAATTGGGTTGTTTGTTTGCTGCTTCAAAGATGCTCTGTTCAATGAATGCAGATGAACAAACAGAAAAATGAATTCATCCTTGCATTGAAAAAAACCTCTTTGCTTCCTTTAAATGTTTTCATCTAAAACATCCTTCGCATACGGTGAGGTCTTGGAATGAAACAATTGTATTTTTCTTTCAAGATATTTTTAATGAAGTTTAATTAAGATACACACACACACATGATAATACTACAATATTGTGCAGTCCCTGTGAACTTGGAAGTAAATATACTCATGAAAATTCATCAGCATCCTATTGCAAATTTCTCCTAATATGCACATTTGTGTGCACTTTTGCTTAATATACAAACATTTGCAAAGCAATTTCCTGCATTTTCTCTGTTGTTTTCACTCATAGTTTGCATGCACACTATACCCTAGTATGTGCATTATTGTACACTCTACTTGGCTGGAGAAATGAATTGTAAAATTCAGAGAAGTGTGAAGTATGACTTTCCAAAGCTGCTGTTTCAGTTTACATATCGTTTTAGAAAGGAGCCTTCTAAACAGCCACTTCCCATTCATACTCCAGGTGCTGAAGCTTCAAAGCTCCTGTTTGAATCTGCCGCCAGCAAAAACAGCTGTCTCCTAAAGGGTTAGCTTTTGGTGAATCGTCTAGCCAATGTGTTGAGGAGCCTGTCACTGGAAATATAACTCAGTTTGATGAAGTTTGTGAGTCAGCGGAAATTTCTTTGGCAAAGTCTGGTGAGAATACCCTGCTTCACATGATAATGACTTTAAGAAAGAACTGTTTAAGGACCCAACTTTAGAAGTATGTAGAAGCTCATGGGATCCCTAGGGCTGGCATTGAACAAAGAGTTAGTCTCATCTGGGAAGAAGGTTGCTTTTTAGACAATTCTTTCCAAAGAAATCTGCCCCAGAATGTGAGCCAAGAAGACGGTTGGTAGTGACCCAGACATACAGAAAGACTGTTTTACATGTGGCTCATGAAGCTGCCTTTTGGGGTTTAAGCGTACATTAGAAAAGGTTGCTAGAGAATTTTATTAGCCTGATGTGTTTCAAGATGTTAAGTCAGATGTTAGGTCTTGTGATGCGTGCCAATGAATGGGACATGATGGAGATCATAAGCGTTTTCCGTTACAACCCAGTGAGATCATTGGGGAACCATTCACTAAAATTGGGATAGATGTTATTGACCCAATTCCACAAGCCACAAAATCTGGCAGTATTGTAACTGTTACTGATTATTGTAGCCGCTTTTGCAAAATGATTCCAATGATTCCACCACTGACTTCATGTCAAGAAGGGGGTCGTTTTCCTGAGTCCTCCCTCCAACCTACTAATCAATCACACGCAGGGATGGAATGGGTTACCAAGCCTTATTGGCTTCTTCTCTGGCACCAGCTACAGAACATCAAACAGCAACTCTAAAATAGATGGGTTCTCTCCCTTCTCTGGCAGGTTAACTCGAAGATTGATAGGGGTTGGGGAATGATGGCAACCAGGCAGACCCATCTCATGCTCCCACTTTGGGGACTAATTGTTACCACCTGCCTGAGGGGCCCCACCCAGCAGTACCTGCTCACAGGATCACGACTTCATGCTATGAATTAGGTAGGTTTGCTTCTAAATGTGAACTGAACCAAATTCCTTCACCATTCCGAGACACCGCTGTCACCTGGTATGGCATGGTCTGGTATCTAGTGATACTAATAAAAATAGCTGAAAGGGTTGAAGTTCATTACATTGAAACAGTGTTGTGCTACAGAATCTTGTTCTTCAATAAGTTGATAAGAATGAATACACCTCCTTCTACGAAGGCTCTTCCTCCCCCCCCCCCCCGGTATAGACAACAGGTGAAAATTAATTATATTTGAATGATGACCCAAATGGCAGACCTGAGGGTTACGTTCTGTCCCTCTTCTTTCTCTATCTGTGCTGTGGAGTCCTTGAAAAATTCTATTTGGGATTGTCAGTAGGGATTAATGGGTGCCTATTCCATTATATTACATTTAAGCACAGAGAAATATGACTGTAGGGTAAACCAACCTGTGATGTATGGTATTTGTTGAGGTTTTCATTTTGAATTGAAAATGGCGGGGCTCTAATAAATTTATCATGGTTCAGTATATTATCAGGCAAGTGGGAATATTTTACTCCATGCACAAAAAGATTCTGTCCTCCTTTGGGCCTCATAAATTAAATCCCCTTTGAGTTTCTCAGGTAACAAAATAACATTAGGCCTCATAATAAATCAGCCGGGACTTTGTAAGGAGGAGGGGGGAATTGCTACAAGGTGTTTTTGCTTTAGAAAGTCAAGCTGACAGTTTAAGCGATATGCTCTACTTGGCTGACCTTTGTCTTTAATATTTCTTGCACTGTGCATTATTTAAACGGATGCAGGTTACAGCCCAGATTCTTACCTTTGATCCATAAATTTTCTGCCTCCTTGAATGCTCTCGGCTCCAGGTGCTCAAGGGGTGAGTCTGGATTTCCTTCTGTCCCTTTGCGGAATGTCAACATCGCCCAAAACAGACAGGAACAAATAATGGCACTATTATTTGTTTGTTAACATAAAAGTGCCGATCATCATGATGAGCAGGATATGTGTGGAGGAAGTCATGTACGTTGCATGAGGTGCAATATGTATCTGACCACAAGAGACTGGAACCCCATGGAAATCCTATCAGGGGAGCCAAGACCACCAAGAGTCAAACAGGGCTAGCATCTTTCAGCACTGCCAGGGTCCCCCGGTTCTTTGGCATGGTCCGCCACTGATTCCTACCTGGACCTCCATTCAACTTTTTATGATGCTCTAATCCAGTGGAGAGGGGACGCGAGTGGCGCTGTGGGTTAAACCACAGAGCCAAGGACTTGCCGATCAGAAGGTCGGCGGTTCGAATCCCCGCGACGGGGTGAGCTCCCGTTGCTCGGTCCCTGCTCCTGCCAAACTAGCAGTTCGAAAGTACATCAAAGTGCAAGTAGATAAATAGGTACCACTCCAGCGGGAAGGTAAATGGCGTTTCTGTGTGCTGCTCTGGTTCGCCAGAAGCGGCTTAGTCATGCTGGCCACATGACCCGGAAGCTCTACGCTGGCTCCCTCGGCCAATAAAGCGAGATGAGCGTCGCAACCCAAGAGTCAGCCACGAAAGGACCTAATAGTCAGGGGTCCCTTTACCTTTACCTAATCCAGTGGAGGGGGGCAGACCTCAGGCCCAGGATCACTCCCTCTCACAGGGAGGCATTAAACACCTCCCTGGCCCAGCCAACTGACCTCCCTGCTAGTTTTTATCAGCCAAGAAGGGCGAGGGTCCAGAGTTCAAGTGGTCACTCTAACCGATCCAAGCAGCTTGTCTACCTTCTTGAGCCTTAAAAAGGTAAAGGACCCCTGACAGTTAAGTCCAGTTACGTACGACTCTGCGGTTGTGGAACTCATCTCACTTTATAGGCTGAGGGATCCAACATTTATCTGTAGAAAGTTTTTCCGGGTCATGAGGCCAGCATGACTAAACCGCTTCTGGCAAAACCAGGGCAGCTCACAGAAACACCGTTTACCTTCCCGCCGGAGCAGTACCTATTTATCTAATTGCACTTTGATGTGCTTTCGAACTGCTAGGTTGGCAGGAGATGGGACCGAGCAACGGGAGCTCACCCTGTCACAGGGATTCGAACCGCCGACCTTCCGATCGGCAAGTCCAGAGCCTCAGTGGTTTAGAGCACAGTGCCACCCCTGTCCCTCTTGAGCCTTACCAGCTGAAAATCATCCAATGCAACAAACTAGAAAACTGCTCTGGACACCCCTTGAGACAGTGGAGTCAAGATCCTGGTGAATGTAAGCAGTTTTATCCTCAGAATGCTTTGCAAACAAGTCACAGAACCTTTGGTTCTGCCACCTCCTTCAAACAAGACTGTAAGAAGCCCTAATGCCACACCAACTACCCAGGTGGTCACAGCTAGTTAAAACCAACCCTTTCCCGCTTTCCCATCCAGGTGTTAGTGATACAGGCAAGATCACTTCCCCACTAATAATAATAATAATAATAATAATAATAATAATAATAAATATATTTATACCCTGCCCATCTGGCTGGGCTTCCCCAGCCACTCTGGGCAGCTCCCAACAGAATATTAAAATACAGTGGTCTGTTAAACATTAAAAGCTTCCCTAAACAGGGTTGCCTTCAGATGTCTTCTAAAAGTCTGGTAGTTGTTCTCTTTGACATCTGGTGGGAGGGTGTTCCACAGGGCGGTGGAACGCCCTCCACCGAGAAGGCCCTCTGCCTGGTTCCCTGTAACTTGGCTTCTCGCAGTGAGGGAACTGCCAGAAGGCCCTCGGTGCTGGACCTCAGCGTCCGGGCAGAACGATGGGGGTGGAGATGCTCCTTCAGGTATACTAGACTGAGGCCATTTAGGGTTTTAAAGGTCAGCACCAACACTTTGAATTGTGCTCGGAAACGTACTGGGAGCCAATGTAGGTCCTATAATCAGATTATGGATGAGGGAGGTCTTACTCAGAGCCGACCTGGCATTCAGCAACAGCATCCACAGACCCAAGAGCTGGATGATATGACAACTGCAATTCCCCAGTTTGGAGGAGGGTCTGGTACACTGCATCATCACTAACTCTATAGCCTTACCTCTTTGTCTGCATAGCTCCATCCTTGCTTCTGTTTCTTAGGAACATGGAAGTTGCCTTATAATGAGTCAGACCTCTTGTTCCATCTAGCTCAGTATTGTCTACACTGATTAGAAGCAGCTCTTCAGAGTTTCAGGCAGGGAATTTTTCCCAGTCCTACCTGGAGAACCCAGGGATAGATCATGGGACCTTCTGCATGTAAGGTACAGTGGTACCTTGATTCTCAAACACTTTGGTACTCAACTTGGAACCCAAACACTGCGAACCTGGAAGTAAGTGTTCTGGTTTGCAAACTTTTGTCGGAAGCCGGGCATGCTCCGTTTTGAGTGCCACACTTCCATTTTGAGTGTTACGCTGAGATCTGTCTGTTTTTGCTATTTATTTTGTGTTTTTCTTTTTGCGGATCTTTTTGGTTTGTTTTTGTGACTGTGTGGAACCCAGTTCAGCTACTGATTGATTGATTGTGTGACTGCAGTACATGGTTTATTGCTTTCATTTTATGGATCAATGGTCTCGTTAGATAGTAAAATCCATGTTAAATTGCTGTTTTAGGGGTTGATTTTAAAAGTCTGGAACGGATTAATCCATTTTGCATTACTTTCTATGGGAAAGCGCGCCTTGGTTTTGGAACGCTTGGGTTTTGGAATGGACTTCCGGAACGGATTAAGTTTGAGAACCAAGGTACCACTGTAGATGCTTCACCACTGAGCTACATCTCTTCCTCATATATTTTTTACGCACATCAGGGTGGGCTACAACTTCAGAACTAGTATTATACATCAGGCAGACTGTAAATATTTATTTTAAAACTCTGTCTCTGCTATTTAGCACACATTGATTGCATGTTCTCTCCATCTATATCCTTCTCAAGGTCGTTTTTGTGGGAATATCGAGGGGTATAATAACCAGGACTTCTTTGCTCCCTGAAGCATCTCTCCTTGCTAGAGAAATGAGTCTCTTGCCGATTTGGACACGACTGATGTGCTGGAATTGTTTGGTTGTTGCGTGACTGATAAATGGCTATAGATCTGAATGTTGCTCAAGGACAGAACATCAAGCATTCAATTGGCCATATATCCCTCTATGCCGCAAAAGTCTTCATTATTAATGTGCCCAGAAAATAATGACTTAAACATTTAGCTGGCATATTTTTGGAGGGGAGGAGCAGGGCAACTGGAGCATGAAAAATTAGCACCAAATTATCTTTCATCAATTTTATATATGTACATTTCAGGGGAAATGCTGCTATTTACATGCCCCGCTCTGCTGGTTATAACTGCTGGAGTCATCCCAGTCCATGAGCTAGCTAAGCCGGTGTACGTGGCTCTAAGTCAATTTAGCCGTATTGAAGACAAGGGGACCTCTGTCGGCTTCAGTCAAAAGGATTCTCGTGTACTTGGTGTGTGGAAGGAGCTAATGAAAGTTATTAACTTATGACGACGTTGGCTCAATTCGCCCCTGTTAATGAAGAAATTAATGTAAAAGAAAAATGTGAGCAGAATAATGAGGATAGAATCTTCAAACAAGGACACTGACTTCACTGAGAAATGTTTCAACGGGTACTTTTGTGCTACAGATGCTTCAGCAGGTAGAGGATGAGCTGGTCAGCCTCTGAAGAAGTTGAGGAGCACACATGACACCAGCAGCACAGTCTTGTGTTGTGGCCAGCAGAGGCTGATCATACTTTTCCACACAGTGCCTCTACCACCAAGCTCCGTCATGATACGGCACCATCCCGCTGACAGCATTTTGGAGACATGTGGTAGATGGGAAGGGATGGATAAATAATAATAATAATAAATAAATTTTATTTATATCCCGCCCTCCCCAGCCGAAGCTGGGCTCAGGGCGGCTAACAATCAAAATAATCCGACATTCTAAAAACATTCATTATAAAATTAATTAATCAAATTAAAATCAAATTAATGGCAACCATCAAGCAAATTCTGTGTAGATTGCCGATTGCCAGAGAAGGGGGGTCAGGCTGCGCCCTGACCAAAGGCCTGGTGGAACAGCTCTGTCTTGCAGGCCCTGCGGAAGGATGTCAGGTCCTGCAGGGCCCTAGTCTCTTGTGACAGAGCGTTCCACCAGATTGGAGCCGCGGCCGAGAAGGCCCTGGCTCTGGTTGAGGCCAGCCTAATCTCTCTGTGGCCTGGGATCTTTAGGATGTTTTTATTTGCAGACCGTAAATTTCTCTGTGGGACATACCAGGAGAGGTGGTCCCGTAGGTACGAGGGTCCTAGGCCGTATAGGGCTTTAAAGGTTAGAACCAGCACCTTAAACCTGATCCTGTACTCCACCGGGAGCCAGTGCAGCTGGTATAGCACCGGATGAATGTGATCTCGCAGTGAAGACCCCGTAAGGAGTCTCACCGCGGCATTCTGCACCCGCTGGAGTTTCTGGGTCAGTCTCAAGGGCAGCCCCACGTAGAGCGAGTTACAATAATCAATCTCGTAGAGCGAGTTCAATCAATCTCATCATCTGAAGATCCAGTATCAGGGAAGGTTAGAGGACATGCTTTCTGTGCAGATGGTCCCAGGTCCAATCCCCAGCATCACCAGCTAAGGATGGGGGAAGACTCCTTCTGAAATTCTGGAGAGCCATGTAGGCAAGACTGAGGGAGTTACTCACTTTGAAGCAGCTGCCTTTGTTCTTATGAACCTATCTGTGGCCTATTTTGCAGGTGTTTGTTCAGAAGTCTGTTCATCTGTTTCAATTCCACATTAATCTGTGATTATTATTTTTTTTTTAAAAAAAGGCCATACAGAAATTTGTATTTAAATTCATATTTAATGGCACATGTTATCATCAATACATATTTAAATATGTACTTCATCTCAAAATACACATTTCTAAATGTTGTCGTTTAGTCATTTAGTCGTGTCTGACTCTTCGTGACCACATGGACCAGAGCACACCAGGCACTCCTGTCTTCCACTGCCTCCCGCAGTTTGGTCAAACTCATGTTAGTAGCTTCAAGAACACTGTCCAACCATCTCATCCTCTGTCGTCCCCTTCTCCTTGGGCCCTCCATCTTTTCCAACATCAGGGTCTTTTCCAGGGAGTCTTCTCTTCTCACGAGGTGGCCAAAGTATTGGAGCCTCAGCTTCAGGATCTGTCCTTCCAGTGAGTACTCAGGGCTGATTTCCTAAAGAATGGATAGGTTTGATCTCCTAAATGTATTTTATATTAAAATATTCTTTCCCTCCCATGCATTTAGGTATATATTGCGAGCCAAGAACTGCATCACAAAATTTGGAGAATGTGAGATCAGGAGGACAATTACTTTTAAATCAGTGTATTAGTCTGGATGGTACCTTCTCCATGGCAAGGTCTGACTCTGGAATGATCTCCCCTGAGAGATATGAGTTTCACCCTCATACTTGATCTTCAGGCATCAATCAGTTGAAGACATTTTTATTTACCAATACTTGGGTAGCTTGATAATGGGGTGTTCAATCCTCACAGCAATATTTGAATGAGTGTTTTAATGAGCTGCTGGCATTTATTTTTAGCATTATGGGTGATATCCAACCAACATGTCCCATCTGTGCAAGGATTTGCCCCTCTCTCCTCCTCCTCTTGTGTGCCCCACATGCCTTCCCCAAATCTGATCTACAGGGCTGGGGAAACCCCTACAACAGTTTTGGGAAGTGTTTAAGGGGAGGGTGGGGGAACAACATTGGAAACAAACCGTTGCATATTTTAATTATGGATATTTTAATGTTTGCACCATTGTTTTTTATACTTAGAAGCCTAATTTGGCATGAAGTGGTATATAAATTAATATAATAATACAGATGTCTTTCTGTCCTTCAGAGAGAAAAGCACCTGAGGTCAATTTTGATTGGAGAAATAGCCCACAGGGAAAATCTTTAGCCCCTCATCTCCCCAGCTGCTGCTGCTGCTTTCCTTGAATTCAGAGCCCGCCAGGACTGCATCCCACACACACACTATCTGGTGGGGAGACACACCTTATATCTCACATATAATATCTAGTTCAGTTCTCAAATGGGCAGGATCTACCCCCTTCCCATTACACTTGGCATCAAAGCAAGTCAATATCCCTCGACTTCTCAAATATGTAAATATAAACGTTTTACTTTCCAGATCACAGAGTTTCAATAAAAATGTGCGTCAGATTAACCCGAGGCAATTTTGTTCAGACTCTGATGGAACTGAATGGGGTAATTGGGTCTCATCAGAAACACTGCACTCCTCATCTAGAAACTCATTTTTCCTCTGTTTGACTAGGCGAGATTTTCATATCCTAGAAAAAGGTTCATTTGTGCCTCCTAAACAAGGGAGGGGCCTGGGAGGGGAAATCTTAGCAAAAGAAAGGAACAGAAAAAAGGAGCATCTGATGATATATAGCACTCTTCTTGCAGCAGGAGAAATTACTTCCACTCTACTTAGGCGAGTCTGCATACAGATGACAACAATATGCATTTATTTACAATGAATCAAGAATGGGAGAGATTAAGCCAGCATTTTTCACTCTAAACAGGCAAAGCTCAAACTCCAGAGCGGATGAACCCATCTTGCACTTTGACTTCTTGAACTATTTGGAGGGCAAAACCAAAATGGAACGTAGGAAACTAGCTTAGGCTAGTTAGGTTCAGGGAGGGAGGGGGGTCGAATTCCCTGAAGCCTGACAGTAGCGTCAACTGGTCCCACGTTGTTAAGAGCGCATTGTATTTTAATATTTTTCTGGAAGCTGCCCAGTGTGGCTCAAGAAACCCAGCCAGATGGGCAGAGTATAAATAGATTATTATTATTATTATTAGCTAATAGAAATACCTTGAACTTAGCCTAGTAGCAAATTGGTAACCAGTGCAGATCTCTGAGTGCAGTGTTTATGCTGGCAAAGCCTCACTCCTGTCAGCAATTGCGCTGCAGCATTCTGCATCAACTGCAGCTTTGAGCCAAGGGAAGCCCCACACAGAGTGCATTGCAGTAACCCAGTCTTGAAGTAACCAATGAATGAGCTACTGTGGCAAGGCTTTCCCAGTCCAGGAATGGCCGTAGCTCTTGAACCAGTCACTATCTAAGCCTCCAGGGACAGAGCTGGACCCAGAAGCAACCCCAAACTGCGAACCTGCTCCAGGGGGAGCGCAGCCCCAACTGACCAATTTGTTGTTAAATGTACTATAAGGGGGCTGTTTAATTTTATTGTACACTTCTTAATGAAATGTTTCTACTACCCTATTGTTTGGTTATTTGAATTTCCTTGTATTTTGCAACTTGGTGAATCATATATATAGAAAACCCTAAGTTCCAAGTGGCATTGGGCATGGATTCCTATGGCAGCATACAAATAAATGTTGTTGATGGTTGTGGATGTAATTAAATAATTTCAAGAAACAAATTATACCACAATCCTAAACATCTCTGCTCAGAAGGATATCCTACTGAATTCAGCAGGGCTTACTCAGAGGTAGGGACGAGTGGCACTGTGGGTTAAACCACAGAGCCTAGGGCTTGCCAATCAGAAGGTCGGAGGTTCGAATCCCCGTGGCGGGGTGAGCTCCCGTTGCTCGGTCCCTGCTCCTGCCAACCTAGCAGTTCAAAAGCACGAAGTGCAAGTAGGTAAATAGGTACCGCTCCAGCGGGAAGGTAAAGGGTGTTTCCGTGCGCTGCTCTGGTTTCACCAGAAGCAGCTTAGTCATTCTGGCCATATGACCCGGAAAAACTGTCTGCGGACAAACACCAGCTCCCTTGGCCACTAAAGTGAGATGAGCGCCACAACCCCAGAGTCGTCTGAGCCTGGACCTAATGGTCAGGGGTCCCTTTACCTTTACTCTGAGGTAAGTGGGGCAAGAACGCAACCTTACTGATTTATTTATTCATTACATTACATATCCCACTTTTATTCATTACATTACATATCCAGGTGGTGTACACAGTGCTGTTTTTCTGGGGGGACGTAGGGGTACGCAAACCCCTAAACATTTTGTGAATCTAACGGGAGAAGAAACTATTTTTAAAAAAAGTTTCTTCTCTAGCATGGTCAATTGTCAGTTCCGTTGCTACCCCTGATGGCAGCCTCATCTGCTGTCACAGTGTTTCCTGAGTCTCAGATGGAATGTGAGGACCCTAGAGATTTTTATTTTTTTTTTAGGGGAAAAAAGCACTGGGTGTACATATGTCTCCTCCTCTCCATTCTGTCCTCAAAACAGCCCTGTGAAGAAGGCTAGGCAGAGAGCGAGTGACCGGCTCAAGGTCACCCAGTGAGCTTCATAGCTGAATGTTTAGGGAAGCTTTTAATGTTTGATGTATTACAGTATTTTAATATTTTTTTGGAAGCCACCCAGAGTGGCTGGGGTAGCCCAGCCAGATGGGTGGGGTATAAATAAATTATTTATTATTATTATTATTATTATTATTATTATTATTATGAAGAATGGGGATTCAAACCCTGCTCTACCAAGTCTTAATCTAACATGCTAACCACTACACTACACTGACTCATATATATATTTCTCTTTCTGATGCCGAGCTCTCCCCTTAGGTGGGCAGAACACACAAGCCTTTTTTGTTTCTCTGGGACCTTATTTACAATATGAAGCCAAGCCGAGCCACCTTTCCCAAGCACCCCACTCCTTGCTACTAGAAAAGGGAGAGGGAAGGGAGGCGGAATTGTGGCTAGCTAAGCTAACACAGAGACATTACTGGGAGCGTATGCTCATTCACATAATGTTTCTCCTGCTGCGCCTGCATCTGTTTTGTTCTTGTTCACACTTCCAGGCTGTAAAGGGAAATTCACGACAACAATGCTCCTAGTTGTTGTTGCTTTTGTATTTTGGCAAGCATCGGATGATTGCTTTGCTATGGGAAATGAGGAGGGGCTGGCCGATTTGCTTTCGCTGCCTTCCTTTGCAGAAAAGGGGAAAAACTCACCCCAAAACACTCAGCAGATGGGCACTTTGTCTGCACAACGCCGAGTGTGTAATTCATACTCCCACCTAGCACAAATCACACTCACAGAACCATAAGGTGAATGTCACTCTTCTGGACGGGCTGAACCCAAGGGAGGAGAAGCAGCCCAGATTCTGGCCTGGACCCAAGCGAAAGGAGATTAAAATCCGATCATCTCGTCCTGGCCTACTGATGACACAGCCATCTGCAGTCCCCGCTCGGAGTGAAAGATACGTATTAGCAAAGGCATCAATCCTGGGATGAATCAACCTTGTGTCTTGTGCGTCTTGAATGCCAGTTTTGAACTTCACCTGCCTCAATGTGTTTCTAAAATGTACAGGGGAATCAAGGTAGAAGGACAGTTGCAAAATCAGTGTAGAAGCTGATACATGGCTGTCGTACCCATCAACTGCCCCAGAAAAACAGAGACATCCTGTTTCTCCCTGTGAAAGTATGGTGGCCATTTTGGGTGTCTCGCTCTCGCGTGATCTCAGGCCAAGATCTCACCCCCCCCCCAAAAAAGTAATTTTCCCCAGGTCTGTGATTTCACACAGGTCACGTGACTCACACGGGATCTCGGAGCAGGAGGTTGGTGTCTTGGATTTGGCCTGCAGGGGGATACTGTCAATAGTTTTCACTCAGGTCCACATATGCAAATAAGGAATTGAAAGTGACGTTCATTGATTGGATAGTTACAGAAAGTTGTTACTGTTGCTTTGTAGTTGAGCTCTATATAAGCAGGTTGGCTGAACCCTTCAGCCCAGTTCTGTTCTGGGCCTGTGAATAAACAAGAGCTGTTTGAAGAATCGCTGTGTCGTCTGATATGTTCACCCACAACTTAACATAGACAGTATCTCCTTTCTTGTAACTTGAATCCATTGGTTTGGCTTCTACCCTCCAGAGCAGGTGAAAACAAGCTTGCTCCATCTTCCATGGGACAGCCCTTTATATATTGGAAGATGGCTGTCTTATCTCTACATGCCAAGGATATGTAACGCACGACCTCAGAGAAAACCCTTCAAAATATTCAGTAAAAAGTACAATTTTCTGTTTGTTACTTGGTCCCCTCACATTGGGTTTTTGTTTTGGCAGCACCATTCGTTTCAGATTCCATTGTTTCATGTCACTTCCCTTTCATTTTTCATTTTAACGTTGATTACAGTGGAGACTCAGTCCGCCTTCTGATGCCTATAACTTTTGTTCACCCCCAGCCCAAGAGCATGAAGTTTTCAGGTGCTGTGATTACTCCTCTAAGGCTTAATGCCTGCCACATTTTGGACAGATTGGACAAAGCATGACTATCTTGTAAACAATTAAGCAGGGGCGATACTCTCTAAGCTTTCTATGCTTTGTGCTTCACGTTACAGTGCTGACGTCTTGTCACTTTCAGAGCACTCCAAGATCACTACAGAACTGTCCTGGAATGTAACAATTTGCTAAGCAATGCAATGCCTCAGAGACATTTGCAGACATTGAACTGCACAATGTGTGATTCAGATTGAATAGTGTACATTTCTTTTCGTTTTCAGAGTGTTCCAATATCCCCTCTCCCTACAAAATGATCCGGGAACATATCAGTTCATATTGATTTGCTAACTAATGGGATACAATGTTTCTTGTCAGTTTGGGGAATGCTTCCTAAGAGAATTAAATTAACATTTCTATTGTTTCTATTATTATTTTTATAGGCATGAATTAGAAACAAAATGGGAACCCACTTGCTTTGTTCTCCTTGCATTTCAGAAAAAGATATGGTGGAACCTTGGTTTACATACTGTCCTCCTTATGAACGCTTCGGGTAACAAGCTCCGCTAACCTGGAAGTAGATGTTCCTGGTAGCGAACTTTGCCCCGGGATGTGAGCGGAAGTCGCACACCCGTAGCAGTGGGAGGCCCCATTAGCGAAAGCGCGTCTCAGGATAAGAACGGTTTCAGGTTAAGAACAGACCTCCGGAATGAATTACATGTAAGTTCGTAAGCGGAGGTACCGCTGTACACCTCACCCACTTTTCATTTTCTGCTTGTCTTCCCAAGTATGAGAGGTTCCTTGAACCTCTTGTGTTCTACTGAATAGTGAGAAAGATGCCGGTTCTCACCAAATGGGTACCTGGGAAGCAGAGATAGGACAGTCCCACTGGAACTGGGCCAGAACCATGGTTCGTGGCTGGGGCAGAAGCATTTCCAGAGTGCGTCTGAGCCCTGCTAATTTCCAACAGGTTCCAATGTTCCCATTCTGGAAATATTTGATACCAGTGTCAGCTGTAGGTCTGTGAGGGTCTTTGGCCAAGACACCCTCTATGAGCTCTCTCCCTCGGTATGTCTCCCTCCTCGCCGTAAGACGAGCCCTATTGGATCAGACCAATAGCCCATCTAGGTTCAGCATGCTGTTCTCACAGCAGCCAATCAGATTCTTTAGCAAAGCCCACCAGCAGGGCCTGAGTGCAACCAATCTCCACACTTCCTTTTTTAAATGTTTTATTGAATTTTTAGTTTTATATTCAATCGGACAACGCAATGTAACATTTATCATCCAAAAGAAGAAAAAGTCCCCCTCCCCGTGTCTTCCATCAACTTCCCCTTCTGGTTCTTTAAATATTTACTGCTTCTGCTTAATTATTATCTTATTTTTATGCTCTTATACCTTAATGATCTTAAGTCCTTATCAATTTTATACTATATTTTCTTTCATGGCAGGGGGTCGGTCCACTGTCCCTCAGACCTTGTGGGGGGGCCGGACTATATTTTTTTTTGGGGGGGGGGTGGAAATGAACAAATTCTTATGCCCCACAAATAACCCAGAGATGCATTTTAAATAAAAGCACACATTCTACTCCTGTAAAAACACGCTGGTTCCCGGACTGTCCGTGGGCCGGATTTAGAAGGCGATTGGGCCAGATCTGGCCCCTGGGCCTTAGTTTGCCTACCCATGCATTTAGATCACATATAGCCCCAGTTTCAAAACAACCACCCTGGTTGCTAGTTCATTTCCAGGACCAATTCAAGGTGCTCACGTTAGTATTTAAAGCCCTGATTGACCCAAGCCCCGCCTATCTGAAAGACCACCTTCTTCCCTACAGACTCCCCTTGGGTATTAAGACTGCCAGAGGCCATACTTGTTGGCCCAAAAGAAGACATTCTCTGTGGTAGCCCCTAAGTTGCAGAACTCCCTCCCCACACAGATGTTTCTGACAACTTCATTATATAATTTTTGGTGCTAAAGCCGCACCTATTTGACACGTGTGATGTATACTTTCAAGATCCACCCTAACTTTTGTGATTCCATTTTTAAATTATAAGTTCTCAAACTGCCTTAAATTGTTGTAACTCATCCTGGGACCTTAGGGTGAAGGGTGGCTAATAAATTTAAATTATTATGATTGCTAACCTTTTTTTTTAAGTTGAAGCTGGCCCAAGATATTGATTAAAAGTCCTGGGGCACCATTTGCAGAACAGATGCCAGATTTCCTGTCACGAAAAGAGTGTTTCCAAAGTGCTCTCACCTAGTTTTGCAATAGATGATAAGCCAAGAGGAGCACTGTGATACGTGCTAATTATATGGGTACGAATGTGCGACACTTTTCTCTGCAAGGCTCAGCATGTAGAGAGAATATTTTACATTGCAGAAAGGATGTGTGTACAACTACTGGTTCTTTTGTACTTTTCACTGGATGCTATTGAGCTTGCAGAACTCAGATAAAAGGAATGTCACATGGAAACATCAGTCTTCTAATATATTTATACCATACACGTTTTGACATCTCTTACACTTGGAGGGAAAGCCTTTTAAAATGAGCATCAGATAAGGAAAGATAGCATTAAGCAGAGTATTACAGCAGCCAAATGAATGCATTCACTCCACGCTAATGTATTTATGCTGCTAAGTCGATGGAATTTCCAAACACAATATCAATATGGGGGAGGAAGGAGGAGAAAATAAAGCTATTAGAATGTCTGAGGTCCCAAATTATTTGTACATTTATCAGAAAGATTGCTTTTGCACTGAAGTTACCGTTTTGTTTGCAGGTAAAGTAATTAGAAGTAGGCATTCTGCTTACAGGGAAGCTCTTTCAGTCCCCAGGACCTTTTAAAAAGTGTGGTGGTGTAGTCAGAGTGTCAAAATCATAGGAAGGCACCTGATTCAGACCAGTGGCGAAGCTACCTGCTTGGGCACTAGGAGTGGCGTACATACAGAGGCGTGGCTGGTGTGTGTCCCGGGGGCATGGTGTGCCGGCCACAAGGGCATGGCACACGTCGGGGTGCGCAGCAAGTGGCAAGCGTCCCAGGGGTGCATGGTGAGTGCCGAGTGTCCCGGGGGGCAGGGGTGGCCATGATGTCACCCCCCCCGATGGCACCCAGGGTGGGCCGCCCCCTCCCCTACTTTGTCCGCTAGTGATTCAGACCATTCGTCCATCCAGTGCAGTCTTGTCAACACTGTCTAGCTGTGTTTCACCTGAGTTCCAGAAAGGGAACATTCACAGACCTACCTGGAGATGTCTAGGATTGAACCTACAACCTTCTGCATGCAAAACAGATCCTTTAGCCAGTTAACATCAGGCATAAGAGCTAGGTTGGTCAAAGCATTCTTCAAGGAACAGCCTGAAACAAGAGTTAACATTTAGCTGTTCTCACCCAAATAGCCTTTATTGCATGGAAGGCAATAGATCTCACCACCTTTCTGGCAGAACATGACAGATACATGCATAATATGCCATGTTATGATATATTTGGCCCTTAGGTGTAGTTTAGCATTGGGGCCTAACTACATGTTACACTAAATTAAGGTTACCAGGGTTTTTTTCCATGAATCTGGGGACACTTTTCAACTTCAATGGATTTTGTATGGGGACTGATTTGTAAATCCAGGGACTCTCCCCGGAAAACAGGGACGTCTGGTAACCTTACAGTAAATCAGTAGTTTGGCATTGTTTTTTAAAACTGGAAAAAGCAGCCATGGGGGAGGAGGAATCAGGATAATGATCACTGTGAAGGAAATGTTCTGTCTTTCCCTGCCATACTGTGGTCCAAATGAAAATTGCCATCTTCCCAAAGCTGTTGCGAGCAATCACCTGAACAAAGACCCGCTTGCATCCTGATGCAAATAGCAACCAGGGAGGGACTTTTCTCTTTTGGGGGGGGGGGGTTGGGGGCAGGACCACAGTCCCTAACTGCCAATTTCCACATTCTTTTTGAGCTTTCACATGATGTAGAAGTGGCATATAGCAAAATTACAGTAGAATATATAACTTAAGTTCAGCACTCATTTCCGCATTATTTGAAAATGGGAAAGGAACATTAAACTTGCACTATGTTCTACAACAGCCGCAGAAATGGCTCTTACATTGTGTGAAGGCTCAAGTATAATGCAGAATTTAACAGTTAGGGGGAAATTGAAAAAATGGAATAAGCTGCCATGTGAATGCAGCCTTAGAAACCCTTTCCTGCATTGTGGTCCTGATCCCAAGCCCTGGCTGCTCTCTAATGCAAGAAGTGAATAAGCAAACACCCAGCGTTCTCAGACTACAAGATATTTCAGTTCAAGACCAGAATTTCTCATCCTACTTAATTTGAGTTCTTCCTCTCCTATAAGGGGATTTCTTTTGAAGTCACATTCCTTTTCAGGAGAGTATGTTCTCTTCTCTCCCTGCTTTCTCCTGATATGCAGCTCAGAAATTAATAGCCTGGGGAGAATTTGCTTTAACACCATTATGCCTATGAGTTAGTCCTGGTCCCTTTTACAGTCGGAATCCCATAAAGCCATTCAGCTGCAGATTTAGGATGTTGTCTCCCAGGCAGGAGGCACATTCTTCCCAAATCTGAGGCAAGGATAAGCTCATTAGAGCCAATCCCATTTGCTGAAAACCCGACTTTGCAGGGGCCAGGAGTCAAATACACTAGTAAGAACAGCAGCTGGAGCCTCGCTGGGAAATTTCCTTAAAACATAAAAGTAAATCTAAGCAGTGCTACTTGAGCTGCCTATGAGACTTCCTCTAAAAGCTGCCCAACATCAAAAAAACCAAACAACAACAACAAAACCCCAGCTAAAGTAAACTTTTGGGTACATTGTGTGTGGTGGTTGGTTGAACTTTAATAACAGGCTCAATGTTTATTATTAATAAAAGAGGGAGCATCATTGCAATTCAACATTGTTGCAAGAAAGACATGATGTCCTATCTTGCCCACGTGCTACTAGCCATGAGCAAATATTAATCAGAGTTATTCACTGGAGCAAGGAGGCAAAGAATTTATGGACTCTTGTCAAGCATCTTTGCAGGTTTCTGACTATGGCCACAATCCAATACAGAGGTAGGCATGTGGGATTGCTCTTATCATGTATCCTTTGGTGGTCCAAAGGTGGTCCAAAGGCAATCCAATGATGATGATGATGATGATGATGATTTTGTAACATCAGACAGTATCAATTGTATTCCATAATGACCACCATTTGCCCATTCTCCTTCCCTGTCTTCCAGCTTTGTTTTTATAACCTGTCCAACATCTGGAGCACAAACTGAAATTATATCTACTACATCTTGTTCGGCAAGTGACTATGACCCCATACAAAACTAGATCATTTGTGCAAATTATCAGCATCTAAAGCTCATAACGCCTTCCCCAAAACTTGCTTTTCAGGCTCAGTCAACCGTCTAGAGCTAGGCAGTCTGCATTTTTTTTTTACTTGTGTGGCCCCTAGAATATTTATTTATTTATTTATTTATACCTACCCCACCCATCTGACTGGGTTTCCCCAGCCACTCTGGGCAGCTCCCAACATATTATTAAAAACAGGATCAAACATTAAAAAATTCACTAAACAGGGCAGCCTTCAGATGTCTTCTAAAAGTCAGGTAGTTGCTTATGTCCTTGACATCTGGTGGGAGGGCATTCCACAGGGTGGGCGCCAGTACCGAGAAGGCCCTCTCCCTGGTTCCCTATAACCTCACTTCTCACAGGGAGGGAACCGCCAGAAGACCCTTGGAGCTGGACCTCAGTGTTCAGGATAGACAATGGGGGTGGAGTCACTCCTTCAGAAGAAGAAGAGTTTGGATTTGATATCCCGCTTTATCACTACCCGAAGGAGTCTCAAAGCGGCTAACATTCTCCTTTCCCTTCCTCCCCCACAACAAACACTCTATGAGGTGAGTGAGGCTGAGAGACTTCAGAAAAGTGTGACTAGCCCAAGGTCACCCAGTAGCTCCATGTGGAGGAGCACGGAATCGAACCCGGTTCACCAGATTACGAGTCTACCGCTCTTAACCACTACACCACACTGGGCTGAGGCTATGACTCTTCCTCAAAAGTCTCCTCTAGCTCTCTTGGTTCCTCTCCACCCTCAAGCTCAGAAGGAGCTAGAGTTCACCTCAACTTTACTTTTCTTAGTAGTATTGATAACTAAATCTGGTATTGCAGAATCCAGCTCATATTTATTTCCACTATGCAAAACAATATTGACCTCCTTGGGAACCTTGGTCATTGGTCGAGCTGAGAGAATAACCTACTCCCTGCTGTTCCACCCTACTTCCATTCTCATCCCCAGATATCAATATCATTATCCACAAAAGTTCCTCTAAATAGTTTGCTGTGCTCATTTCCATTAAACTTTTCTCTACTGCTCTGCAGTCACTTTGCCTGCCAGTGCTTCCTGATCTGAAAATGCCCAGGGGTGCTGCCTTGTGATGCCTTCCCCTGAGCTTTAATTAAAGTGCAGGAAGGTACATTTGCAGAGTTTGTTATTGAAAGGGAAGTCCTTTTGCCTTGTTTAAAAGATCTCTCCCCACTTATTTCTTTAAGAGTAAAAAGACTTCACTTTTTTAAAACAAAGAAAAAACAGCTGTCAAGTGCAGAGTAGGCCCACCTTCCCGTTCAGCTGTTGACAGCATGAGTTTTCAGGAAGTACAGGTAACTAGGAATGCTGCTGAACATGGACCACTATAGAATGGATTTGTAGAATGAAAGGACACTCAAAAGAGTCACAAACACCTCTCAGCCTTTTCCAAAGAAAGAACAGCAAAGAACAGCAGAAACCCTGCACCCCACCAATGAGAATTCTACTCACATTTTCTCTCTCCTTTGATAATTTTCAAATGCCATTTCCATTTATTGATGGAATGGTCAAAACAAAGAAATGTTCAGCACAGCACTAATGTGGGTGAATAGTACCTGGAAAGTCATAAATGGGAGACACAATAGCTTTCCCTGACACTTGTTGCACATGGCATTTCTTAAACCATTGTTCCACAGTGACTCCAGTTTGAATCCACAGGAAGTGGGAAAGCACTGGAGAGACAGTGAGAGAGATGCCTTGATTTATCTTTTATCAAGGGACATGACTACAGAAGGAGATCTTGGCACGGAAATGTACTTGGCCAAAGGCAGAGAATCCCTCTCCCGGGTCTGTGACTTGGGTAGTTTCCAAGGGTCCTTTCATATGCTAGCTTAGCAAGTGATAAGCTTTATCACATGCTAGCATGCTCCTCTTCTTCACGTGATAAGAAGACTGTAGTCATGATTCAAATGTTATCTTGATAAACTGGAGAGCTGAGATATTACTGGCAAATGAAAAATAAAAAAAAAATATGTAAACTATTACACAAATTAAAGATCAACCAACGCATAAAGGTACAACTGGAGATAACTGGATAAACAACACTGAGGGATGGATGTTCCCTCAGATACAACTGCTGACCTTTAAAGCCCTAAATGGCCTCGGACCAGTATACCTGAAGGAGCATCTCCACCCCCATTGAGGTCCAGCTCTGAGGGCCTTCTGGCGGTTCCCTCACTGCGAGAAGCCAAGTTACAGGGAACTAGGCAGAGGGCCTTCTTGGTAGTGGCGCCCACCCTGTGGAATGCCCTCCCACCAGATGTCAAAGAGAAAAATAACTGCCAGACTTTTAGAAGACATCTGAAGGCAGCCCTGTTTAGGGAAGCTTTTAATGTTTAACAGACCACTGTATTTTATTATTTTGTTGGAAGCTGCCCAGAGTGGCTGGGGAGACCCAGCCAGATAGGTGGGGTATAAATTATTATATTATTATTATTATTATTATTATTATTATTATTATTATTATTATTATTATTAGTGCAAAATGAGGTACATCACTACTCCCAGGTAAATGGGCATTAGAAATCTAGAAGAGTCATCAGCTATGGGTTTTTTCCTGCCCTGCATCCTTGGATCTTTTTTTAAAAAAAAAATCTGGTCACCCTGAATACCAGCTTGTTTGCAGGAAAATGACGACTGTAAGGGTGTCACTTCTTTTAACCTTGATAGAAAACATGAATAAAAACACAACTTTTTTTAGCAATGTTCATTGGGATTCCACTTTACAAAGTCTGTGATGTCTGAAAAGAGAAAGCTAGAAGCATTTCCATGTTTTAGCTGCTCAGTAGGGAATTATTTTAAAGGCCAACAAAAAAGGTTCTCAGAAAAATGGCACTGAAGCCTGCCGTCCCCTGTGATGGAAGCAGAAATCAAAGGTGCTCCTGAAATTTTTTTTAGGCAACTGGGATGAAGTGCTGCAGCCTCCTCTTCTGCTGCTTGCCCTCCTCTGAGTTCCTAGATGTATGCTTGTCCCATCAATCATGCATACTTGACCTGATCCTATAGAATCATAGAATTGTAGACTTGGAAGGGACCTCAAGGGTCATGTAGTCCAACCCCCTGCAATGCATCCATGACAGATGTGTTGATATTTTCACCCATTACAAGAATCTCCTGATCTGATGTTTTGAGAAAGGAGGGGGCGGAAACTGCTCTTCTACTCTTCTGCTCCTGGCTGACTACCTGACTCTGTGTGTGGAGAAAGTCTTCTCTATGTAGTGACTAGATGGCTGAGTGGGAGATGTAACACTCAAGCAAGCCAGTAGTTCTTTAGTTTGTAGTTGTTGTTGTTGTTTAGTCATTTAGTCATGTCCGACTCTTTGTGATTCCATGGACCACAGCATGCCAGGCACCCCTGTCTTCCACTACCTCCCACAGTTTGGTCAAACTCATGCTGGTAGCTTCGAGAACACTGTCCAACCATCTCGTCCTCTGTCGTCCCCTTCTCCTTGTGCCCTCCATCTTTCCCAACATCAGGGTCTTTTCCAGGGAGTTTTCTCTTCTCATGAGGTGGCCAAAGTATTGGAGCCTCAGCTTCAGGGTCTGTCCTTCCAGTGAGCATTCAGGGCTGATTTTCTTCAGAATGGATAGGCTTGATCTTCTTGCAGTCCATGGGACTCTCAAGAGTCTCCTCCAGCACCATAATTCAAAAGCATCAACTCTCCGGCGATCAGCCTTCTTTATGGTCCAGCTCTCACTTCCATACATCACTACTGGGAAAACCATAGCTTTAACTATACAGACCTTTACAGTCAGCTCCAGGTCTTGTTTTTTAGTTTGTAGTATCTATTAGAAATAAAAGTTATGCTTCACAGCTAGCTTCCACATTATTTAAAGTCTGCATGAGTCTGGTGCTCACAATGCACAGTTGTGGGTCCAGTGCACTGGGACCTGTTTTCCAGGATTGGAAGGTCTCTGAAAGTGCTCCAGTCGCCTAGCCCAGTCGGGGCAGAACCAGTTATTGAGCCCCGTCGCTTCATATCGGTTGAAAGGCGTACTGATAAGATGGCCTTCCAACCTCTGCTTAATAACCTCCAAGGAAGGAGAGTCCACAACCTCCCAAGGGAGACCATTCCACTGTCAAACAGATCATACTGTCAGAAATGCTTTATTTTCAAAAGGACTCCATTCTTATGCATCCAGTCACTTCGTGCTGCCAAATACAGTGGTACCTCAGGTTACATACGCTTCAGGTTACATGCGCTTCAGGTTACAGACTCCGCTAACCCAGAAATAGTACCTCGGGTCAAGAACTTTGCTTCAGGATGAGAACAGAAATCGTGCTCCGGCAGCGTGGCAGCAGCAGGAGGCCCCATTAGCTAAAGTGGTGCTTCAGGTTAAGAACAGTTTCAGGTTAAGAACGGACCTCCGGAACGAATTAAGGACTTAACCTGAGGTACCACTGTATTCATATCTGCAATCTACCACACCATATGTATTTAATGGTATAATGCCTAGAAGACCAGTAGATATTGAAAACACAGAGAGAAAGGGCGGGGGGAACCACAATCAATATATCACCATAACGCTTCTGCATTTAACATATCCCAGACATTTTATAGCCAAGGAATCTGTGCAACTTAATTATGTATTTTCGGGATTTGTGTTATCCAAGGATGAAACAATAACAGAACTTTGGTCTATTAAGAAGCTTTCTGTCCTGCATTTCCGTCTGCAAATTCGCATATAAAAATGACATAAAGCTGCTCGGCTATGATGCAAATGGACCACAAGATAAAAATACAAGCCGCTCGTCTCGAACTTTTCCATCAACAATAATGTACTTAACATTTGCATACAGCTATTGGCCTGCACTTCAGCAATCAAAATGCTCTGGTGATGGATTCATTCAAACTTGTGTTTGCACATTCTTCTCGGCGCCTTATGCATTGCCAATGGCCTTTCTGCTTGAAGGTAAAATGAGGGCATCTCACAACTGAAACAAGTCAGAGAGGCAGAGGCCTAATAAGAGGCGAGACAACTGCATGCAGAACATCCAGAAAAAGACAGGCAGATATCACAAAGCCAGCCAAGCAAGATATACACTGCCCAATTTATTTTAGCTGTTTTAGAGGAAGGCGTGCCTCTGCAGCCACAAGTTCAATCTGAACTGCACTTGCAACTGAATTTCAGGAGGGGCTCTCTAGCAACGCCCCTCCACTGACTGGCACTGACAGCACACCTTCAAAGGAGCTCACCCTCAAAGCTGATCCACTACTGGCACTAAGAACAAACTCCTTTGAAGCCATCATCTGACATCATAATGACAGCGTGAGATTGACAGTCTGGTTGCCCTGTGGAATACCCCCCCCCCCTCCAAAATGAGGTCCACAAGACTCACTCCAATGGATTCTTTGTGAGATGAAATATAACAGTTTTAATTCTACCAAGAGCTCTTTTGGAATTTGGTTGAGTTTATTACACAGATCATTTTTATTCTGTCAAAGACCTGACAGGGAACCAGGCAGAGGGCCTTCTCAGCAGTGGCGCCCTCCTTGCAGAATGCCCTCCCATCAGATGTTAAGGAAATAAACAACTATCCAACTTTTTAAAGACATGTGAAGGCAGCCTTGCATAGGGAAGTTTTTTAATGTTTGATGTTTTATTTTGTTTTTATATGTATTGGAAGTTGCCCAGAACTTCAGGATCTGCACGCTAAAGTCCATTGTGGGGATCTGGTCAGTGTTACAGAGTGGAGATCAAAGGGGACTGTGCTGGTATTCAGGCTCCCTCCCCCACTCATCTTCCCCCGTCCACCTCTTTCCCCCTTTTCTTCCTAATGTCTCAACAAATGAAACCAATTTGTAAAAAAATGTTACATGGAAAAAAATATGAGAGAGAGACATTGCAAATACCTTTGTAAATCAAGAAAATCTTTAATAAAAATACATTTTTTTAAAAGAGAGAGCCTCTTGATTTTCCCTGATCATGCCATCATCATCCCCATCAGGGCCGGATGTAGGTTTGATGAGGCCCTAAGCTGCTGAAGGTAATGGGGCCCTTTATATGTCCAGCTGTCCTTTGTCAACAACAAATTGTCACTTTTTTGTGTTGTATATGTGCTATATGGTAATTTATGGACCTAAAGATAAAGGGACCCCCTGACCATTAGGTCCAGTTGTGGACGACTCTGGGGTTGCGGCGCTCATCTCGCTTTACTGGCCGAGGGAGCCGGCGTACAGCTTCTGGGTCATCTGGCCAGCATGACTAAGCAGCTTCTGGCGAACCAGAGCAGCACACGGAAACGCCGTTTACCTTCCCACCGGAGCGGTACCTATTTATCTACTTGCACTTTTGTGGCATCTGAATATAGACTGTATTTTTAATCAAGGCTTATATTGGCTTATATTTTGATCAGATTCCTAAATTCACAAATGTTTCATGCCAGGCAGAAGACCAGCTGCTTAGAGAACCTTGGCAATGTTATCCTCCTGGACAAGGGGCCCCCCTGATTTATAGCAGAAAACAATTCTCAAAGTCGTAAAAAGGGAATTACAGGTTAAGAGCAAGGTTACACAGACCCAACATAATTAAGAGTTGGTAAATAGTAAAATAAAACCATTAAACTTGAGCCACAGGGTAAAAGGCCAAGAGCAAATGGAAGAGAAAACAACTGGCTGGAGAAGGGGGGAGTGTAAACAGGGGAAGAGGCTTTTTTTCCTATTTTATTTTGAGGCTGTAAACTGTTCCTTCCTTTTACTTTGAGGAGGTTTATCCTTCTAAAAAGCTATATATGTTATGTATGAAATATGCTGGCTTAAATGTAATTATGCAAAGGATCTAGAAAGAAAGAAATGCTAAATTCTTATTTCATAGAGTCATATTGCTGTGAGACCAGAGGGGCAAAACGAGCCCAGCTCCCCTGCCAGACAGGAGACGCCAATCGAGCACTCCTGACAAATGGTTGTCAGGCCTTTGTTTAAAGACCTCCAAAAAGGAGATCTTTCATTGATGATGCATGAGAATATGAACCCAAGGTCTCTGACATCTGTTCAAGATAAAAATTTAAAATTATTAACCATCTGTTTTGGAGGGCAAGGAGGGCAAGAGGTGAGCTGGTAATTAAGGATCCTTGTTGAGACAAATGTAAGATATATGACTACTTATTTGTCATTTATAGATAGAAGAATATATAGCTATTTGTATCCCATAAAAGGCAATAGGAAATGGGTGTATCTTTTACATTGGTCATAGCAATCAGCCAATAGGAAATTCAACCAGGCTGACTGGACAGAGGCAGCCACAGGAGGAGCAAAGGGGGCTGGATTAAGGAAATATAAGTGCTGGCCATAATGGCAGGAGGCCAGGCCAGAGCTTGGTAACCATATACCACTGTGCCTCTCATTTATTTGTCTGACAAATAAATTATTATTATTTTAATTTCTCTATTGCTGCGTTGAATATTTCATTCCAGCTAAGCGTTAACCACAAGCAGGGTGCTACACTTTGACGTGCTTTCAAACTGCTAGGTTGGCAGGAACAGGGACCGAGCAATGGGAGCTCACTCCGTCGCGGGGATTTAAACACCAACCTTCTAATTGGCAAGCCCTAGGCTCTGTGGTTTAGGCCACAGTGCCACCCACGTCCCATAATAATTTATGGACCTAATAGGTATCTAAAGCCATTTGCACATAACAAAATATGTATTTTATCAAAGTGATATTTTAGGGAGCAGGCTAACATGCTTAAATCATAGGAGTCTACACAACACAAAGCATTGTTGCTGTATGTAGATTTTATTTGATTTGTTTTTTATTTTATATTTTGGAAATGTACATCCAGGTTTTTTTGCTTTAAATTTTTTTGGGGGGCCCAAGAGAGTGGGGTCCTAAGATATAGCTTGTTTAGCTTATACGTAAATCCGGCACTGATCCCCATTGATTATCTGTATGTCACCAGTCCATGGTTAAACCATGCTCAAGTTGCCAGAGGAAGAACTGGTAGGCACATTGATGCCAACAGGTGCTATGCTGGTGAACCCAGCGACTGACATGCAGATGGCTAAGAGAAAAAGAGAGAAACTCAGGAACAACAGTGTTATTTGCTGACACGGTAAGTAAAAGAGAGTGGCATTTATCAAGAACCTTTTCAGCTTGGAAAGTCGACTGTTTTTAACTGCAGGGATCTTTAGCTGCCCAAAGTACCGAGAAAAGTAGGCCAAAGGCACTGGTGCACTTCGACAATGAGCCCATCCCTGCTCCCCGATTGCTCACTCGCTTAACCAAAAGTAATCGCTGCATCACAGCAATGTTCCAAAAGAACTTCCTCACAGTAGCTTCAAGGTCTCGTTCAATGAAACGGAGACTCCTTATTATATGCTCCATTGTTTTTATGGCCCAAACTACAAATGACCATATAAAACACCTTGACTGCAGTGGACGAGAAGCAAAGAACGCCACTCTCCTCTGAGTCCTCCATTTCGCTTGCTCCTTCGCTGGCTACTGATGGCGATAGGACTGCAGAAAGGGGGGGGCTGCCAATATCACTGTTTCTCTTAGTCATTTCCAAAGTAATAGGATCAGAAAATCTGCCGGGGGCTGAAATAATAACAGGTAATGTGCAGTTCACAAAGAGATGTGCAGTGGTGCATGTGTTTATGCTCAAAGCTGTCTTCTTGGTTCTTGAGGAACACAGTGGAATGGGGGGGTGTCATAATGCTGAAAGCCAGGGATTGGCTCAAAGCTCAGAGGGAAAAGAGGGATCAGACTGGGAGAAGGAGATGTTTGAAAAGGGAACAGGGCTTAGTGAGCAGGAAGAGGCTGTGGCAGAGAGCAGTGCAGAAGCAGAGGCTGGAGAGGAGGGGTGCAAGAGGCAGAGATGAAGCAGGATGCTGAAGAAGTCAGGGAGTCTCCCCTTCTGCTGTGACCAGCTCCCCTCCACCCTGGTGTCCCAGAACCAGAAGAGTAGGCAGAGGGCAGAGCAGAAACAGACAAGGGGTCAGATTCTCAGATTGCTTGGCAAGGACCTGGGGGAGGAGGAGTCTTAGGCAGCTGTGGAAAGGACCTTCAGTCCTTGCAACTGTCTCTACTGGGAAGAGTTGCTGAGCTCACTAGGCCTGAGCTGTATTGTTTCTTGGAGTAAAGAATTAACCTCACTGACACCTTCTGCCTTATTGTTTCCCTGCTTACGACACTCACCTTGATTGGGGGGGGGTACGAATGGATCTCTATATTTGTGCTGGCTTTGGAAGGGTGAGGGATCTGGGAAGAATCATCAGAACCTGGATTCCAAAGCAGGGAAGAAAGGAGAGGGAGAGGGAGAAAAACATCTCTTACCTCCTCACTCTGCACCATTCAGCTTGCTAGATAGAGGACTTTTCAGCATCTGGTATATAAGTGACTCATTACAATGACCAGCTTTGTTTTCTGCTTCTTAGACTTGTTCCACATTGGGTTTTTAATTATTCTTATATTGTTTTGGTGTAATTGGCTTGGCAGGCAGCTAATATCCTATCTGAAATTGGAATTGGAGGTGTCCTTCTCCTTGCAATCAAAATGCCTAAGCATCTCTGTAATATTTATTTTCTTTTTAAAATATATATATATGCGGCATTTGTCTTTGCAGCAGGAGATCATCATTATCGAGTGACAATGATCATTTCCAATGAAATTATCACATGCTATTTTTGTATTTTTAAAGGGCACCCCTGCACAGGAAGGAGGAAGAAGTCAAATATTTAATTAACTACAAGCAGTCTTCTGAAGGTTTTGTAGGCATCCTCCTAGTATGAATCTGCAGTCCAACAAAGCTTCAGCATTCCAGGGTAAGAAGGTCACATTGAATCTTGGCATCTCCAGCTAAAGGTTCTCATGAAGCTTGGCTAGGCAGGAAGCAGGGCTAAGAAAAACCTCTGTCTTACATTGTGAAGATCCACTGTTATTCAGATTCCTGGTTTGCATGTAATGCTAAGCTGTGGTTTGTTTAAGAATCCATCCACAGACAATCAGGCAAACCATGCCTTGTTTCTCCAAAGTCTGGTTTTGTTTCCAGCCTTTGTTATTTCATAGTTTGGTAAGGGTTTGGGGTGGGCCAGTCATACAACCAAAAGGAAGGGTGCTGGATTCACATGTAATGCCAAACCAATACAAGGGATCAAACTAGAGTTGAGCCTTAGATGCTCAACTTTGATTAGAATAAGAAAGAAAGGGAGGGAAGAAGATGTCACCATTACCAGGAGGAGGAGTGGGCAAAGGCCAGAGGAAGAACTGTGAGCTGAGGGGTGTCCTATTTTCCACCCTTGGGACCCCTTGGGAAACTCACCAGACCTGCTGTACCTTGGAAGTGGGTACCAAAACGATTAATTGCTAGTGCCAAGGGAGATTCCAAAGGAAGGCTATTCCATAAAAGTTGTCTGGATTCTTATGGTTTGCCTGGCATTCTGCAAGGGCAGGGCATTCTGCAAAAGTCGTCCAGATGGGAGACTACTGGAGATAAGCATAAGATGCTTTCAGTTCCTTGGGAGGAAAATGTGAGAGTCAGAGTGATAAATCACTGTGCAGCACAGTTCAATCTGCTTTTTTTCTTTTTCTTTTACCTTGGCCAGCTCATCAGACTGTTTATACACATCCCTTTTCCTGTTTACCTCTTTAACTCATTCCCCGCCAACTGTCTTCTCAGAATCACAGAACAGGCTGTTAAAGCAGCCTGCATTTTTAACACAAACCTTAAGCAGTGGTCTGTGGACGAAATAAGGACCAGAGCTAGAAACTGGAAAGAATGAATGGGGAATCATAAAGCATGATAAAAAAACCTGGAGGCTGCAACTTCCTTTTGCCTTTCATTTTTCTATTGTTCCTGACAGCCTTTTTAACACTGTCTAATTTCTAGTGATGGAAATGCACTGTGGGAAGTTAATCGGAGCAACAGATAAAGATCTGACCATTAACATTAACGGTCCAGAACTATAATATCTCACCTCTTTGTTACAGAGAGAGGTGATCTGAGAACAGAATTCGCCGGACTGCCAACAAATTTACCTGGAGATTGAACCTTTTTGTTCTTTCAGTTGGGGTGGGAGGTGGGCAGGAGAGAGGAGTTAGAGATTCCTATATTTCCGAGATGTACCAGATGCTACCAGGGTGTCCACGTGGACCATAAGGCTACTCCTGATAAGGAACTGGCCTGTGGAGCCACAAAGATTCCCCACCCCAGGTGCAGAGAAAGGCGCTCCTTCAGGTATCCTGGTCCCCAAGTTGTTTATCATTTTATATGTCGACACCAAAACCTTAAGCCTGGAAGCCTGACCTGGGAGCTTATTGGCAGGCAGTGCAACTAGTTGTGTAATATCCACACGGATAGACTGTCCCACTGCTGCTTACCACCGTTCCATGAAAAGATTTACATGCAAGTTTCTCCATTTTAAACCACTGCTTAAAGGCAAACCTAAAGAAGAACATTTGGCAAACCTACAAGAGTTAAAAGCAGAAGCAGAGTCACTGTGCTAGTTTCCTGGTAGGTGGGTCACTGTTGTTTACCTGGAGAAGAGGAGGTGGTAGGGAGGTGAGCGCTGTGCAACACAACAGCAGAGAAAATTTGGCATTCCTGCCAATGCCTTTGCACAGCGCCAAGCTCCCTGCCACCTTGCCTCTCCCTCGCTCCCTTCCAGTAAGTGACAATAACCCACCTGCTGGGAAGCTAGCCTAGCCAAGTTCCTTCTTGAGGGAACTGAGATGTTTCTATTTGGCCTGGCTTTGGAGAGGACCTGGCAGACCTGGAGCCAAACCCTGGAGTCTTCAGCCTTCCTAACGTTTCTGTTTAGATACCAACATATTTCAAAAGAAGCCTGCTTCTTGGGAGAAAAGTGATGACAAACCTAGACAGCATCTTAAAAAGCAGAGACATCACCTTGCCAACAAAAGTCCATATAGTTAAAGCTATGGTTTTCCCAGCAGTGATGTATGGAAGTGAGAGCTGGACCATAAAGAAGGCTGATCGCCGAAGAATTGATGCTTTTGAATTATGGTGCTGGAGGAGAATCTTGAGAGTCCCATGGACTGCAAGAAGTTCAAACCTATCCATTCTGAAGGAAATCAGCCCTGAGTGCTCACTGGAAGGACAGATTCTGAAGCTGAGGCTCCAATACTTTGGCCACCTCATGAGAAGAGAAGACTCCCTGGAAAAGACCCTGATGTTGGGAAAGATTGAGGGCACAAGGAGAAGGGAACAACAGAGGACGAGATGGTTGGACAGTGTTCTCGAAGCTTACTAACATGAGTTTGACCAAACTGCGGGAGGCAGTGGAAGACAGGAGTGCCTGGCGTGCTCTGGTCCATGGGGTCACGAAGAGTCAGACACGACTAAATGACTAAACAGCAACAACAACATATTTCAATTTGTGTTTTTTCAAGCAATTCTTTTTTTATCCTTTATACTCTGTAACAAACACCCTGGCCATTCTGGTTTCCCATGAGAAGAAATCCGAAATCAGCATGAATCCTGTTCAGGGGAAGGGCCATAGCTCAGCTGGTAGAGGATCTGCTTTGCATGCAGAAGGTCTCAGGTTCGATCCCTGGATTGGGAATGTTCCCTATCTTAAATCAAGCAGAGCTGTCCCCAGTCAATGTAAACAACCTGTAGCTAAATGGACCCAATGATCTGACTAGGCATGTTCATTTTAATGTCTTTACCGGCTTTCCCTTCCCTCTCTCCCATTTTCCTGTAGTTCTTCCCTGACGCTCCCTCACTTCACAGCATTATTCCTCGCTAGCTACTAGAAGATGATCATCCGGAGAACCCTTTGTTCTTTATTCCTTACATGTCTTGTCTGTAATTTAGATAATTCCTCATGCTTGGCTTCGTAATTACCAAGTTGTGTACACTACCTCCCTGCAGCACCGGCGCCCCCCTCCCGACAGCCCTGCAAGCGAGATTGAAAGAGAAAATAAATAAAGTATTCTCCTTAGCTTAATTCAATTTTTTTTTAAGAATGCAGGCTGCATATCTGTTGAATCGCTCATTTAAATCAATCCTTTGCTTTGCAGAGCAGAAGGCAGAAATGTGGGGTTCACGTTTATTATAATAATTGCCAACTTTCCAAAAGGACTGCTTATGTAGAGGAAGATTGGTGGGAGGGGAGAGAAGCATTTATTTAGGCTACCTGCTGGGTACGGATGGAAAACTTCAGAGCCAGGGACAATTGTGGCCCCCAAGTCCCACCCCCAAGGGGTCACAGGTCACAGGAATTTAACTGTAAGTGACTTTAAGAGCTAATTTTGGCAGGAAAGAAGAATATAAAATGAGGAGGAGGAGGAGGGTGATTTATTAAATTTCTGTACCATCCTTCATCTGAGGATCATAAGGTGGTTTACAATATAAAAACACAAAAATACAAAACATAGCTGCAAACATAAATAATACCACCCCCAGTTTAAAAAGTCACACATTGTTTAATTAGCCAACAGCCTGGGAGAAGAAGACTGTTTTTGCCTGATGCCTAATGGTATGTAACCAAAGCACCAGGTGAACATTTCACAAATGGGAAGCCACCACAGAAAAGGCCCTTTATCCTGTTGCCACCATCTGGACCTCTTGTGGAGGAGGCACATGAACAAGGACCTCAGATGATGATTGCAGAATCCAGGTCAGTTCCTGTTGAGATAACTGGCTGATTGATTGAGCCTGAACACTCTTTTGGGGGAGCTAAGGGTGAAAGTGATAGAGAACAGTTGGGAGTATTGAAAAAAGAAGTGGGTGAGAGTATGTTGTGACAGTTCCAGAAGGTCTTCATAAAAGAGGTGAGCTTTGAGGAGCTTCATAGGAGACAGTGCTATACCCAATCACACCATTGACCCACCTAGTTCAAAACTGTTTGCACCAGCCTTCCCCAACCTGATTTTCTCCAGATGTTTTGGACTACAGTTCCCATCATCCACAGCAGCATGGCCAGTGGTGACAGGAGTTGTAGACCAGTGACATCTTTAAGGTACCTGACCAAGGAAGGCTGGTCTACAATAAGTAGCAGCAATTATCCAGGATTTCAGACACGAACCTTTCTCTGTTCTTCCTGGAGATGCCAGGGATTAAGATATCCCAGTCATTAATTTCAATCGGTCTACTCTGTGTAGGACTTAGCTGAATACAATTCATTGCCTTTGCATATGGAAGTTCCACTGTAGCCTTCACCACCACACATCTGTTGACTCCCTTTGTAAAAATGATTGAAGCTTGCGGCCAGGAATTCCATCCGCTAATTATGCACTGGGGACAGTGGTCATAAAAAAAGAGAGAAATAAATTGTTTCAGACTGGGGAAAATGGGTTGCAAGGAGCAGCTGTGAGCCCATGAATCAATTATTTACCCCAGAAGTTCTTACTCCATTGAAGAGGAAGGTTGTGGAAACAAGCCATCGGATTGCTTTGTCAATAAAGGGCAACGGGAGCTAACATGCATTAGCAGGAAGCTTATTATATTATTTCCTGGGTTTTTTTGTTTTTTGCCTCAACCATTCTAGAATCTATTTACTTGGGTACTTTGCACCTGGGGTTTTTTTTATTAGTTGTTAGCACCACTGGTGAGAATAAATATAGAGAGAGAAAGAGAGAGAGAGAGACCAGGCATCTGGCGTCCATACAGGGCTATTTGTGGATTGATGGTTTGCTTTGTAGCATGCTGTCTTCTAAACCTCTGCAGGGTCCCTGGTTTCCCTCACCCCCCTCTGACTATTTCTCTCTTTCATTCCCGGTTTTGTTTTAATCAGGCTCCCTCTTTGCTTCCCTTCGCAGCTATTCATCACCAGTTGTTTTGTTGGCGTTCTCCGGCATTTCTCTTCTACCAAGGAAGGAGCAGCGCATTATTCTGCAATGCACATCTCCCCATTACAAGAAAAAGAAGAAGCCAACAAACCATTATGTTTGCTGGCTATTGCAGAAGCAAGGGAGAATTTGCAGGGGGAGTCAGTAGCGGGGGCGTGCTTATCCCTACCACCAATCGCCAGCTGTCCCCATAGCCTACTCTCATAGCTGTTTCATCCTTATCTCCTAGGTCAGGCTTGGTTCCAGTCTTAAATAATAATAATTAATTAATAATATTTTTTTATTTATACCCCGCCCTTCCCGGTTCAGAAATCCAGGCTCAGGGCGGCTAACAACAAATTTAAAACACTTAATTGATGCAACAAAAACCATCATAAAATACAGTAAAAAACGTGAATAACAATAAATTCAGAATTAAAAAATCAATTTAGGGGGGAAATCCATCCAATAAATATTAGATGATCACCAGGGCTAGCTGGCTAAATTAGTCCTATTTGGACAGCGAGGAGACCAGGAGAGAATTAGCTGTGGGATCCCAGAGCGGGTAATCTTCATAAAAAGGGGAGGGGAGGGAAAGAAGGGGAATTAAAGATCAGGCTAAGTTCAAATTGAAAGCCAGGTGGAATAGTTCTGTCTTACAGACCCTGTGGAAGGAAGTTAAAGCCTGACTGGGGGAGGAAATAGCTGGTGGAGGGAGTGTTTGGCATTGCAGGACATGACAAATCACCACCCTCCTTGTCCATTCTCCTGCATTGCATAAATTTAATAAATAATAATAATGAAATAATTGCCATTGAGTACGTGTTTATTTTGTGGATGGAATCCATTTGTCTGGAGAGGCAATAGAAAGCACCTCCAGAATTGAAGTCAAACCACTGCGTTAGCAGCATTGAAATTACCTTCCATGGTGCGCAGGACTGGACAGTGTGCATAGAGCTCCTGGACTGCCCAGACAACCATTGACCTCACTGATCTGGTCCAAAGGAAAGGAAAGCAATACATTTGACTCCAGGTTGGCTGTAGGAGTTGCCAGAAGGAGACATACAAGGCACCATCCATCTTAGCGACTTCACTCCAGATTTGTATAGGATTTACTCCTTAGCCTTTTCTTCTCCTGCAGATACAGGTTGTTCCTCAGGGTTTACTCCTGAAGGCTTTCTCATGAATGGTTAAAGCTACAAGGCAGTGGAGATTTAGGATCAGAGTTTTACTTCTCCTAGATGGAGAATACTTCCTTTCAGGTGTTCGTCTGGTGCACACACACCCAGCCCCCATGGTATTGAGGTGGTGAGGGTGATTACTTTGTCTTATGTACTTTTCAGCAGACCAATTCCACTGAAGTAGTGTCCCCATGACGTTTGCTCAAAAATCCAAATGTGCCCACAGTCGTAAAAAGTGGGGCTGTGCACCAAATTTACCTGAGGCCTGAATCCTGAGCCAAATTGTGGATATTTGGAGGACCTTGGGCCTCATATCACTGAGAAGAACCCTTCCTAGATATTGTAAGATGGAATTCTGCTGATCATGGTGTAGCCATCAAGGCCTTCTCTGAAGATCTGAGCTGCCAGCTCCATATTTTGATCACAACATGTTTAGGGCCTTCTGTGCCAATGACAAAACCTTGAACATGGCTTGATACTTCTAGGTAACCAGTACAGTTATTTCAACACCATATTTATGTCCCTAAACACCCTAGCAGTTGTGGTTTATGAACCAAGCACAGAGAAGCTCCACATTGAGCATATTCCAGTAGTCAAATTGAAGGGTTATAATGGACCACAGTAGCCAGGTTCTCTCTGTTCAGGAATGGGTGTAGATGTCACTGCATCCAAAGTTAGTGATGGGCAAGGGCCATGCTAATCTTCTCTGTATCGTTCCAATTTTAGTATACGTGCTGCCGATATTATATATGAAAGAACTTTGTAAACATCTGAAGACGTTTGTAGGTTTGAGTTGAAATGTTTTGTAATCTGAATATAAGGAACTGATTTACATTTAATGAGGGGAAATACAAGAAGAAGAGAGAAGGTAAAAAAGTGGCTATAGAAATGCTAAGAATTAAGTAATTATGTTTGGGAAGTCAGAAAAGGGGACAGGGGGAGGTCGATGCTCAGTTTGAGCAATGCTTCGGGTTATGGAATTAGGTAATGGAATTGTGATTATGATAAAATTGAAAATTTAATAAAAATTAAACAAAAAACAAAGTTGGTGATGGGCACTCTGTGCCACCAAGGCTACTCGGATCTCCAGGGACCAAGATGGCTCAAGGAACAGCCCCCAGTTACATACCTGCTCCTTCAGTGAGTGTGCACCCTTATCCAGAACTGTTATATTTTTATTGCTTCTTTTATTTCTTATTATTGGGTGGAATTTAACATAGTGCTAAGTGGACAACACGGTCAACTTGTGAAAAGGGACTCCCTGCCCCATACACCCAGTGCACAACCCTAAATCTGTTCTGGGGCTTCTCCCAATCCTCCGGAGCTGATTTGGGGGCACTGGGACACACATGGGTAGGAGAGGGGAGAGTCATCTGAGTCTGGTCAAGGCAGCTCTAGATACCACTGAATTCAAAATGGTTAGAGACTTCCGGTCGGCGCCAGCGTTAATGGCCGTCCTTGCTTCGAGCTCCGAGGCAGGACTGCTCCGTGAGTTTGGGTCTGACCCGCTACGGCGAGCGGGGGACCCCTAAAATCACAGGCGCTGAAGCCTGTGAGCAAGGAGATTCGGTGGGCACCATTGCGCCCCCCGGTATCGCGAAAGAGCCTTTTTAAAGGCTCCGGAGCGGCATCGGGTGTGAGCGCGGTGCTGAGGATCGCAACCCAGCTCGCGGAGCGAAGCCGCGTCGCCATTGACGGAGAGCGCCGATTCCTTCCTGAAACTACTGATTGGCAAGCAATACCCGTGAGTAAGAACGATTAATAAAGGGAACGGGACCTTAAAATTTAAGAAGATTCGGCTGAAAACGGGATAGGCAAAATTAAGGAAGTCTGCCTCCCGGAACTGCATGATTGATTCAGCAACGGAAAGAGCAAGCTGCGTTTAAAGGGAACGTACTTTGTTTTTTGACTTTGTTAAACCCAACATTGAAAGAGGACCTCCCCCCTAATGAGCAGGAGAAGGGGGGAAGAAAATTGACTTAATTTTATCTGCTAAAGGAAAGGAGTGTGGAACGAAATCTTCCACTGCCGAGACCTCTGGCCAGGCTGCCGGAGCAGCGAGCGCCTGGAAGTGAACTGTCAAAATAGACTGTGGATATAAAGTGTGATTTGTCTGAAATAAAATAACCAAGCTTTAGTGGACAAAAACTGTAACATCTTAAATTGCAACAAAATAGGGTCTTTACTTGGACTTTCACTTTTGGAACTTTGCATGGTTACTTCTCTCCCTATTCCTTTGTTCTCGTATTGGATACAATATACTCCCTCTAGAGGATTGAAAGAGAGACTGTTGCATTGAGCCAGAAACAGTGGGATTTTCCACTTGCAACTATTCCTGTGGGAACGACCTTGAGATATGAGCGGCCCACTGGATGAAGTAGCAACAAGATCTAAAACAAAGCAGGCTCAAAAGAAAAGAGGCTCTATAACAGGAGCACCAGCCGCATAGGAAAAAGCAACAACAGTATCAATGGATTCTATGACTCAGGCTCTGCTCAGGATAAATGAATCCTTAGAAGCACTTACTAAGCAGTCTACAGAGAACTCCAAAAAATTGACAGAATTGACAACGAGATTGGATTTGAACACAACGACAATATCATCTAATACGGACTCTATAAATCGTTTAATTCAAGAATCTACAGAAACAAGGAGAATAGCTGAGAGTGCAAAGAGCACTGCCGAGGAAACTAAAGGGAAATTTGTTCCTATTGCAAAGAAGGTATATGAGCATGATGCGGCTTTGGCCCTTATGGAACTGGAGAGGAAAGGTAGGAATCTGAAATTGAGATTGGTACCGGAGGAGGAAGAGGACAAGCTTGGGGAATTTCTTACAGATAAATTCCAAGAATTTTGGAGTGACGAATTAGAAGGAGAGGAAGACGAGTTCGCAATAACTATAGCCTTCAGGATTGGTAGAAAGCAAGGTAAGAAACCAAGGGATTGCTTAATCACCTTGAGAACTAAGGAAGAAAGAGACAAATTATTGAATCTACATTTCCAGAAGGCACTGGTCATCAAAAACGCCCAAATACAGATTTTTAAAGATATTCCCAGATACTTTTTGGATGTGAGAACACAATTTAAAGACTTAGCTGACTTATTGAAACAAAACAACATCCAATTCAGGTGGGAATTTCCACAAGGGTTGTCCTTTAACTTCAAAGGGAAGAAAATTAAAATAAAAACAATTCAAGATAAAGAACAATTTCTGGAGAGAAACTTTGAGGACTTTCAGAAAGGAACTGCGAGGGAGAGGGAAATAGTGGACATTGCAAACTTATCCTTTGGACTGAACCCAGCACCGACTGACGAGGAACAAGAACTTGGAGCAGTCGGCGGGAAAACCACTCAGTAACAAAAATGTCTCTGCAACTCTTGAGTTGGAACTGCAATGGTTTGAACCATCCCCGAAAAAGAGATCAAGTCTTTCATATATTAAAGAAAGAACAATTGGACATAATTTGTCTGCAAGAAACTCACATTGTTAGGACACACAGGAAATTTTTGATAAATAAAAGATTAGGACTGGAATTTGTTTCTTCAGATAAAGTCAAGAAAAGAGGAGTGGTGATTTACGTCAAGGAGAAATGGGAACCAAAAATGATCTTCAAGGATGATGAAGGAAGATATCTGGCAGTAGAAACTCAAATCCAAGGAGAAAAGACGCTGATTGTAGGAGTCTACGCACCCAATGAGGGGAAGGCCGAGTTCTTCAAGAAGTTGCATGAGACTTTAATGGACTTTATGGACTTTAAAATCATATTGATGGGTGACATGAATGGAGTTGTCTCCACAAACATGGACAAAGCACAAAGACAAGTATTATCCAAGGATGGGAGACTACCAAAGACTTTTTTCGAGCTGACTGATACCATGGACCTGATTGATATTTGGAGAACAAGGAACCCTCTGGAAAGAGAGGGAACTTTCTTCTCTGAAGCAAAAATGACCTGGACCAGAATCGATCAAATCTGGATCTCTAGCAATCTGGTACTAAGAGTGAAAAAAACAGAAATCTGCTCAAAAACCTGCTCCGACCACAATGCAGTAAAGATGGAACTGAAGCTAACAACGGCTGGAACCTTCAGATGGAGGATGAATGACACCCTATTTAGAGATGAGGAAATTTACCAAAAGGCCCAAAGAAAAGTGAAGGACTATTTTGAGATAAATTTGAGAACGGAGGTGGAAAAAAGAATAGTATGGGACGCAAGCAAGGCCGTGATGCGCGGTTTCCTAATTCAGCAGAACTCAATAAAGAGGAAAAAACAAAATGAAAGGAAGGAAAAGATATTGAAACAAATAAAAGAAGGTGAGAAGAAATTGAGATCCAACCCAAAGTCTCATGAGATTCTAAGAGAAATAAAATACCATCAAACGCAATATATGGAACTGACAAATCAAGAAATAGAATGGAAGATAAAGCAAATGAGGCAAAAGACATTTGAATCGGCAGACAAATGTGGGAAACTGCTGTCATGGCAACTGAAAAAGAGACAAAAGTTAAATACTGTGACATCCTTGGAAATGGATGGGAAAGTTATCAATAAGCCAAATGAGATAAGTAATTGTTTCCAAAGTTTTTTCAAAAGACTGTATGCACAAGGGCCTATAAATGAACAAGAAACAGAGGAATTCGTCAAAAAATATGGATTATCAAAGATCTCAGAACAAAGTAAAAGGATTTTGAATGAAAAAATTACAGAACAGGAAATAGAGGGTGCCATTCAGAATATGAAATTGGGGAAATCACCAGGACCAGATGGTTTGACTGCGAAATATTACAAAGCACTTAAAGAATGGTTAGTACAACCATTGAAGGAAGTATGCAATCAAATATTAGAGGGGAAAAAGGCTCCTGAATCGTGGAAAGAAGCATTTATTTCACTTATACCGAAGACAGAAACTGAGAAACATCAAGTTAAGAACTACCGCCCCATATCACTTCTGAATGTGGACTACAAAATTTTTGCAGACGTTTTGGCAAAAAGATTTAAGAGGGTACTGGTAGAGGAGATTCATAAGAATCAAACAGGCTTTCTCCCAGGGAGACATATGTCAGATAACGTGAGAAACATTATAGACATTTTGGAATTGTTGGAGGTGGACATCAATCGGAAAGCAGTTTTGATTTTTGTGGACGCGGAGAAAGCCTTTGACAACATTTCTTGGAACTTTATGAAGAAGAATCTCCATGGGATGGGGGTAGGCCAAGGGTTTGAAAACGGTATAGGTGCAATATATTCTGAACAAAGAGCAAAATTGATTGTGAACAATGTGGTAATGGACGAAATATCAATAGAGAAAGGCACACGACAGGGATGCCCTATATCTCCTCTACTTTTTATATCCGTCCTGGAGGTTCTGTTAAACATGATTAGAAAGGACCAGCTGGTAAAAGGAATACAGGTCGGAGCTAAACAATATAAATTAAGGGCATTTGCAGATGATTTAGTGTTAACCTTGCAACAGCCAGAAGCTAGCACCAAAAGAGTTCTAGAGTTGATTGAGATATTCGGCCAGGTAGCAGGATTTAAATTAAATAAACAGAAAACAAAGGTGTTGGAAAAAAATTTAACAAATGAAGAAAAAGATAGGTTTCAAAGTGAAACTGGGTTGGAAATAGCAAAAAAGGTTAAGTACCTGGGGGTAAATTTAACATCTAAAAATGTGAACCTATTTAAAGACAATTATGAGAAATGTTGGTCAGAGGTGAAGAAGGATCTAGATACATGGTCTAGGCTGAAACTTTCCTTGTTAGGCCGAATTGCTGTGATCAAGATGAATGTATTGCCGAGAATGTTGTTTCTGTTTCAGACGTTGCAAATCCTGGACAAAATGGACTGCTTCAAGAAGTGGCAGAAGGATATATCTAAATTTGTCTGGCAGGGCAAAAAGCCCAGAATAAAATTTAAGATTTTAACTGATGCGAAAGATAGAGGAGGCTTCGCCCTGCCAGACTTAAGACTTTATTATGAATCAGCAGCATTTTGCTGGTTGAAGCAATGGCTACTTCTGGAGGATACAGACATTTTGGACCTGGAGGGATACGACAACAGTTTTGGTTGGCATGCATATCTGTGGTATGACAAGGTAAAGGTGCATAGAAGGTTTAAAAACCATATAGTCAAGAAATCACTGTATAATGTTTGGAATAGATATAAGGATTTATTGGAAAGTAAAACCCCCAGGTGGCTGTCACCAATGGAAGCTAAGGCAGTGAAAAAACTTAATATGGACTCAAACTGGCCTAAATACTGTGAAATTTTAGAACAAGAAGGTGAAACATTGAAGCTTCAAAGTTTTGAGAAGCTAAAGCATAAAGTTCGAGACTGGTTGCATTATTGTCAGATAAATGAGACATTTAAGCAGGACAGGAAATTGGGTTTTCAGAAGGAGAGGTCAAAGTTAGAAACAGAATTGCTAGAACCCAATACTAAGAACTTATCTAAAATGTATAATTTGCTGCTGAAATGGAACGTACAGGATGAAACAGTGAAATCAGCTATGATTAAATGGGCACAGGACATTGGTCATGATATTATGTTTGCTGACTGGGAGCAGTTATGGACCACCGGTATTAAATTTACGGCATGTAGTGCCTTGAAAGAGAACATAATGAAAATGATCTATAGGTGGTACATGACCCCAGTCAAGCTAGCAAAGATCTATCACCTGCCCAATAACAAATGCTGGAAATGTAATGAGACTGAAGGTACATTTTATCACCTTTGGTGGACCTGCCCAAAGGTTAAGGCCTACTGGGAAATGATCTATAATGAAATTAAAAAAGTCCTTAAGTGGACATTTGTAAAGAAACCGGAGGCTTTTCTCTTGGGCATGGTCGGCCAATTGGTACCAAAGAGAGATAAGACGTTTTTTATGTATGCAACTACAGCAGCAAGAATCTTATTGGCAAAGTATTGGAAGATGCAAGAATTACCTACTCTGGAAGAATGGCAGACCAAGGTGACGGAATATATGGGACTAGCAGAGATGACCGGCAGAATCCGTGACCAGAGGAAGGAGACAGTGGAGGAGGACTGGAGAAAATTTAAAATATATCTTAAGAACTATTGCAAAATTGTGGACTGATAAGATGTTGGGGGTAAGAAATCAAGAAACACAGCTGTAAATTGTAAACTTTACGTAAATTTAAAAAGAGACTTGATTAAAAATTGACTGAAGGGTTGCTTAAAAAACTAGCAAAATGAGGATGTGGTGAAAGGAAGGTATGGGGAAGTCAAATTTTTGTTGTATGTTTTTGTTGTATGTTTTTGATGTATGTGTTTTGTATTGTCTTTCGTATGTGGAAAAAAACCAATAAAAATTATTATAAAAAAAAAATGAATTCAAAATGGTTAGAGAGTCACAGATTGAATTATGCGGCATCTCTGAATGGATATGCCCTTCGTATTAAACTCCATTTTTACCAGCTATGTTTTATCTTTGGATGTGTATAAATTATGCCATGCAAATACTCCTGGCCCCAGACCCGTGCAGTAAACATTGTGAAAACAGCTGGCAAATCTTGCTTCTGGCTCGAGGGGGGTTTGTTTTTATTTAAGCATAGCATCAGCTGAAACCTGGCAGACAAAAGCACAGTTTACCATGTTGCATCTACGGGGTCCATAAAACCACAACCTGGATTTGAAAGCTGGTGCTTGGAGCATTGGGGAGAAACAGTTTGCATTGTCTTTATAATGTCCATATGGGTCCCGTCAAGAAATACAGCTGCACTTTACGGAGATGGAATGGCAACACATCAGCTGCGTTCCCGTTTTTTGAGTGATCAAATGTTCCAGGGAAGGGAGTATCTTTCACATTTAAAGCCTGACCTTGGGATTCTTTTGTGCAAATAAAAGCCCCATAAAGATGTCAAGGAAGAGCTTCTCGGCTAAGATGACGAGGCTAGGGAGGAAAGCAATTTGTAGTTAATAAGCTCAAGGCTGCCACACATGTGACAATTTTCTGCCTGGATATATTTTCCATGCAGTGGGACAGAGGTGAGGAACCCCAGACCTATAGGCCAAATGCAGCCCTGAAAGCCTCCCTATCTGGCTCTCAGAACTCACCCTGGATAGCTCAGTTGGTGGAGCACTCTTAATCTCAGGGTCATGGATTTGAGCCCCACAGTAGGCAAAAACTTCCTGCATTGCAGGGGGTTGAACTAGATCAGGGGTCAGCAAGGTTTACCTTGCCTGGGCCAGATCAGTCCTGCAGAGGCCCCTCAGTGGGCTGGATAGCGAGTGTGTGTGAGCGCCATCGATTTTTGGAGTCTACATGAGTCTGCACATGGGCAGACGCAATTTCCGGCATCTGCGTGTGTGCAGACGTGATTTCCAATGCTGCGGAAGTGAGTCCCTGCACCATGCTGGTTAGCGGCATGGCACAGGGACTCACCAAGTGGCTGGCTCGGTTCTGGGATGGCTCATGGACCAGCTAAATGGCCTGCACGGGCCGCTTACGGCCCGTGGGCCGCAGGTTGCTAATGCCTGAACTAGATTATCCTTGTGGTCCCTTCCAACTCTATCATTCTAGTCTATACCTCCTCTCTCCAGGCCATACCAATCACCCCACTCTTCATTGAACTTCCTGCAACTCACCTCATTCTCTGTGCCCACAAAATTCCCTGTGGGAAAATAGCAGTTCCCTATGTTTCTAGTTTTCCTCCTCAGACACACACACATACTGGTGCAAAGAACAAAACTGTAAAACTCAGCGCTTCAAGTCAAGCTCCAAAGTTTGCCCTCACCATCTAACAGGAATGTGCCACATTCTTTGCACATATTCTCATCCAAAATCCATTCACCAGCATTACCCCAGTGGGTTAGCAATTGCCTCACTGCAGTTCCCAGGTGCAACTCAGCCTTTTTCTTATGTGCTACGATTTCCCCTCTAAAGTAGTCTCATGTGAAAGCATGCATCTCCCTTCCTGCCAGCCTAAGCAGATGCTGTTATCTGTATCCCCTTCTGCAAAGGTAAAAGACCCCCACCACAACCATCTATAAGATGCTTTTGACTGCAAATCCTGGCAAATTTCATATTCTTAGGTATAAAAGGAAACGGGACCCCTGACCGTTAGGTCCAGTCGTGGCCGACTCTGGGGTTGCGGTGCTCATCTCGCTTTACTGGCCGAGGGAGCCGGTGTACAGCTTCTGGGTCATGTGGCCAGCATGACTAAGCTGCTTCTGGTGAACCAGAGCAGCGCACGGAAACGCTGGAGCGGTACCTATTTATCTACTTGCACTTTGATGTGCTTTCGAACTGCTAGGTTGGCAGGAGCAGGGACTGAGCAACGGGAGCTCACCCCTTCGTGGGGATTTGAACCACCGACCTTCTAATTGGCAAGCCCTAGGCTCTGTGGTTTAACCCACAGCACCACCTGAGTCCCATTCTTAGGTATAGGTGCTGCTAATTTAAATGGAGACAAGGAGTAACAAGCATTGGTAATTCAGCTACTTTCTCCTACTAAAGGCACACGATGATGATGATGTTACAGTCAGATCATTGTTCTAACCTGGGACCATATTCATTGAAAGCAGACACTCTACCACTGAGCAATGGCCCTTGCCCAATAAGTTAATCACGTCTAAGATAGCTAGATATGGAGTGAGATAGAGGTACAGTTGGCCACATTTGGACACCCCAAGAGCCAAGAAAGGCATTATCTCCAGGAAATCTGTTTTAGGCAACACAAAGCAAGCTGAATATCCTCTTTCGCTCAAGCAGTATCCAGTTTTGTTTTCTGCATAAGACTTAGTGCTTTCATCTGAAAACTTTCCCATTGACATGAAATAGCACCTCCTCATTTGTCTTTCGGTCTTGTCGGGATCAGCCTTAATTACCTCTCCCTTTTCAGTGCTCTAAAAGTTACCTGCCCCTTGGCTTTGCATAGCAATTTCTCTGGCATGGCTGCCCAGCCCATAACTCCAAAGGGTATATTGATCTCACAACTCGTCCAAGCTGTAAATTCACTTTCCAAATGGTATCAAGCTTAATCGACATTCAGAAATTACAGCCCCTCAAGTTAGTTTCTAGGCCTAGCTGCTACCCTGTGCCAAGTTGGGAACTGGGAAGCAAATAGCCGACATGTTTTAATGGCTCGCTTGTTCTTTATGGAGCCGATCTTAAAAGGCTGATTGATAATCATCATCATAATAGAATGAGTAGCAAACTTCCTTGCATTGTTGAGATTCTGACAGATTCCCCTCTTTTCCTTCATTATGTTTGGAAGTTCAAGAAGATGATTTAGCACCTCAGTTAGGGAAATTTCCTTAAGAAGCAGACTGTTTATGTGAACATTTGGGGCTGGTTGTGAAAGGCCTGGTTTGCACCAAGCACTAAGCCATGTGTTGCTGTTGTTTTAATTTGTGTTTTAATGGTTTTCAGTTACAAATGAATTAGATATAAAGAAGGAGAGGCGAGAACAAAGAATAATATCAACAATCACAACAACAGGTCCAGGTACAGAGCCATCACAACAAAGGGGAAATATAACAGAAGCAAACCCAGTCGTGGGCTGCATCTACACAGCGATAAAAAATCACTCTGAAGGAAAAAAAAGTTTTAAAGCTCACAATGTTAAATTTCATAGAGTTCTGATTTCAGCTCTACAGCACCATCTGGTGTCACAGTGTTACAACATATTTATAACGTCTAATTTTTAGTAATGTAGCTGAGTCCATGGTACAGTAATCAGATGAAAGGAGTCAGATGAAAGTGTCATCCGAACCTTTCCACCAGCTTAATGGTTGTTTGTTCACAATCTGAAGCCACAGTTTCTTGTTGGGTTTTGAATTGGTTTTATATTACTTCCATCCCTACGTAAAGTCTTCTTCTCTGAACAAGGGCTGTGGCAGATCTCAAGTGAAATCTCCAACATCTCCAGGGAGTGCCTGAGACCCCGGGAAGCTGCTGCCAGTCTGTGTAGACAGTACTGTACTAGATTGACCAGTAGCCTGAATTGGCATAAGCTTCTGGTGACCCTAATAACACAGGGAATCAGGGCAAGGCCCACAAGTCTTGCTCCTGGTCTGAGATGCTTTTCTATGGACAAAGTGCCACTGGAAAGCCAGGCTTTGCATGCTAAAGTGAATTCCACAAGTCTGATGACTTTGCTGCGGACCACAAAACTTGAGAAAGTCCACATCTTCCCTGTTGAATGTGTGGTGCTGGTTTTCAAGCAGCAAAACCTTCCATGTGCAGTACCTTTGGGAACTTATCAGATATGCATTGTTAAAGAAACAAATATTCTGACCCAAAGGTCAGTCCTGCAGTCCTCTAGCTGGAACATCCAGAGCGTCTGATTCACCAAAACCTTTTGATAAGCTCACTGACGTTATAATTAACCAGAGAATAGTCCCTCGCAAGATAACCATGGAAACTAAGCTACGGCAATTTATTGTAGTGTCAAATGTTTTAACTGTTTCATTTTTTGTTCCTTAGAAAAACTTGAAAAATAAGAGTGGGATCCAGCCAATGTTAGTCACTTTTTAGTATCATTGACTTCAAAGGACATCTAACAGCAGTGGAGAAAGGAGTAAGGAGCAGTAAGGAGAAGGGGGCACTGCCCCACCAACTTCAGTCTCCTGTCAACCAGCCCCCAATTGTTTGCCTTCTTTCTTACTAGTCCAGGGGGTAGCACTGCCCATCAGCTTCCTTCTCTTTAGCCTCTGAGTTACCCTTGCAGAACTCAGCAGAGTGGGGATGGAACTAGAGTTACTTGGCTCTGCCTATAACTGGCTCTGGCGCCACCTACTGTTGGGCTCCTGGCTTGCTGTCCCAGAGATAAACAACTACCTGACATTTAGAAGACATCTGAAGGCAAGTTCAGGGAAGTTTTTAATGTGTGACATTTTAATGTATTTTTAATTTTTGTTGGAAGCGACCCAGAGTGGCTGGGGAAACTCAGTCAGATGGGCTGGGTACAAATAATAAATAATTGTTGCTGTTGTTGTTACTGCCCTACCGGTTCAAGTGTGTAGCCGCTGCCACTGTCTTGCATGTGTGCTGAAGATTCCCACCCTGATATCTAGAGGACTTGCTTTGGTTTGATAGTGCTCTTTTTATTATTATTGTTTTAATGAAGTTTGCTTGAATTAAAGGCAAAGTAGTAGGATCATGAGGACCTTTGCTTGGTAGAACACAGAGTTTGCAGACAGAAGGTCTCAGATTCAGTCCCTGGTATCTCCAGTTAAACTGGTCAAGTGATGGGAAAGTCCTCTAATCTGGCTAGTCCAACTTAGTTTTTAGGCTGGTCAGTAAGTAGCTGGACCACCAGTCCCATCACGATCTATTATTATTATTATTATTATTATTATTATTATTATTATTATTATTA
>JAXCMG010000039.1:11971727-12007753 GCA_034642415.1 Podarcis siculus
TATTATTATTATTATTATTATTATTATTATTATTATTATTATTATTATCATCATCATTAGGTGCCTTCCAACAAATTAAACACCTTAGCATAGTAAATCATCAAACATTTAAAACTTCCCTATACAGGGGTGCCTTCAGATGTTCTCCAAAAGTCTGGTAGTTGTTTATTTCTTTGACATATGATGGGAGGGCATTCTACAGGGCAGGCGCCACTACCAAGAAGGCCCTCTGCCTGGTTCCCTGTAACCTCACTTTTCACAGTGAGAGAACCACCAGAAAGCCCTTGGGGCTGGACCTCAGTGTCTGGGCTGAACTATGGGGGTGGAGATGCTCCTTCAGGTATATAGGGCTGAAGCCATTAAGGGCTTTAAAAGTCAGCACCAACACTTTGAATTGTGCTCAGAAACATACTGGGAGCCAATGCAGATATTTTAGGACAGGTGTTGTATGGTCCTGGTGGCCAGTCCCAGTCCCCAGTCTGCAGCCAATGAGTTGGAGGATTACAATCTTCAGCAGGAAGCCTGATACAGTAAAGTAGGATCTCTGTGTGATGTGGAACCCTTGAAAATCAGGTCCCTGCATTACTCAGGGGATGTCTCCAAAGGAACAGAGAAAGCTGTCTTGTTCTTAATTGTCCATCTAGCTTAGTATTCTGACTGGTAGATGTTCTCCAGGAGATGTTGGGGTGGGACTTGGACCTGGGACCTTCTGTATGCAAAATAGATGCTCTACCACAGAGCTATATCTCTTGCCCTTCAAGCACAACTGGCTCCCCACTGCAGATGGTTACCCTCCAGTTAGTGGAAGGAGAGATGGCAACTAGGAGGCAAAGCTAGGACACTCATCCCCACTCATTCCTGCTCATCTATTCTACTTACTCATGGGCAAAACGTCTTACCATAGTGTCAGATAACCATGGGGGGGGGGGACACTCTTGTCAAATTATAATACAGGACCTGATGGACAAGTAGCTTGAGGCAGCTTTATATGAGAGAAAATTTCTCTCTCTATTCAGAGCCAAGACAGATGTGGTGTGGAAGATGTGTTGTAATATTGCTGAACTTAAACTTGAATGAATGAATGAATGAATGAATGAATTACGAGAAATGCTGGTGAAATTTCATGAGGACTATTTTTCAAAAGTGCACACTGGCATGGAAATGTAGAGAACTGAAATTTGAGATTGGAAAACGGAGAAACTGGGAGCAATCACGATTGACATATTCAATAATATGTGCATAGAGATGAGCAAGACTAGAGCTAAGGTGCTGCCCTCAGTAACTTGAACACTGTTTTGTATTTGCTATGCTGTGGATCAGAGGTTAGCTTTAGGCTCATAACATCTTTGTTTAAAAGCCCCTCTTGACTTTTCATTAGAGAAATTGTTCTTGGTTCAGATCGGTTATACGAAGCAGAAAGTTGCCTAGGTGGCTGGGCTGAATTCAAACGTGCCGTTCTATTTTTGTTTGAATAAAGAACGTCTCTCATTCAATGGGTTTAAATTCCCAAGCTGCACAATTTGTTTTTTTGTAAAATAGTAATAATAACAATTTCAGTGCAGAAAAGTACATACAAATAACCTAGCTGTATATCCAATGGTGCATATTGATTGATTGGGGTTATTTATATGCTAGCTTTGCAGAGTGCCTAAAGCTGCTTACAACAAACACCCACTTAATATCAAAATGCAAGAAACTGGGCAAGGGGTGGGGGGAGAAAGCTGCTTACAAAACATATCAATACCTTCAAATCATACAAAAACCAACAACTGAGCCAACATAGAATAAAATAAACATTGCAAAATAATAATAATATAGCTTTAAATGCATAAGCACGGAGCAAAACAGAAAGTTACTGGACAATAAATAAAGTTCCAGGTGCTAGTGCATGAGTAGGCAAACTAAGGCCCAGGGGCTGGATCCGGCCCTATCGCCTTCTCAATCCGGCCCACAGACAGTCCAGGAATCAGCGTGTTTTTACATGAGTAAAATGTGTCTGTTTATTTAAAATGCATCTCTGGGTCTTTGTGGGGCATAGGAATTAATTCATTCCCCCCCTCCAAGATATAGTCCGGCCCCCCACAAGGTCTGAAGGACAGTGGCCTGGCCCCCTGCTGAAAAAGTTTGCTGACTCCTGTCTAGTGCATGCAAAGGAGCTTCAGTACAATTGAAGGGGCCTTCTCACCAAGCTAGATGGCTCTCTCCCATAGCTGGCTCTCTTATCCTTCCTCCAGAGTCTGAAAGCAGCAAAAGGGGAGCCCTAGGATGGTGAGTTCTCTTTGCCAGCCTTCTAGATGTTCCAGGTGCTGGTCCTGGACTTATTGCCCTATATACAAAATCCATTCTGATCCCAAACAAACATGCAGAAGGAATACTTTATTATACACTGATACATCTTTTTACTTTGCTGTTTGAGACCAATGGGGTGGAATTCAATGTCATGCTAATAGGATTGTTCTGTCAGCACAGGGGGGACGCGGGTGGCGCTGTGGTCTAAACCACCGAGCCTCTTGGGCTTGCCGATCGGAAGGTCAGAGGTTTGAATCCCCATGATGGAGTGAGCTCCCATTGCTCTGTCCCAGTTTCTGCCAACCTAGCAATTCGAAAGCACACCAGTGCAAGTAGATAAATAGATACTGCTCTGGCGGGAAGATAAATGTTGATTCTGTGCACTCTGGTTTCTGTCACAGTGTCCCGTTGTGCCAGAAGTGGTTTAGTCATGCTGGCCACATGACCTGGAAAGTTGTCTGTGGACAAACGCCAGCTCCCTTGGCCTGAAAGTGGAGATGAGTGCAGAGATGACTATTCAGCCCCATAGTGACATAGTCAAACTTGACTGGACTTAACCTTCCAGGGGTCCTTTACCTTTACTTTACCATCAGCACAAATATTTCTGCTTGTGTGGTGGAATGATCTCCTCTTCCTCTGCAAACTGTTCTGGGGTTCTCTTGAGTCTCCTCAAGCCAATTTGGGAGGGTTGTGGGGTATGGTGGGAAACCCTGTTGTGCTAGCAGGACATGATTCCTGCATTGTAGGGGGTTGGACTTGATGATCTTTGATCTTCCAGCTCTGCACTTAATTTGTGGAATGCTCTCTCCCAGGTAGCCTTGCCTGGTGCCTTAATTACATAGCTTTAGGTGCCCAGCGAAAATATTCTTCTTCTCCTAGGTGTTTGGCTAATTAAACAGTTTAAGGGGAGGGTTATTGTTTTGTTTGTTATTATGCATTTTGTGGGGTGTGTTTTTTACAGTAAACCATGCTGTGATCCTCAAATCAAGGATGATACATTAATCTAATTGTAAAAATGATTCTATTATTCATTGCACTGGCTCCTGTTTGCATAACTATTTTGCTGGACCCAACCCTATATTTTTTAATCAGGCACTGCAGATGAGTCACATTTAAATGCTGCAAAACAACAGTTTTGCAAACCTGAAGCCAAGCAACTGGCCAAACCAATTTGCCAAAGATGTCCTCCTTCTCTCGTCATTCAGATACTGTTTACCCCTCCGCCTCCCGTTCTGCACATAAATGCTGTGGCGGGCATGAACATTCAGGCAAAACCAATCCATTGCAAATTGCTCATTGACCAAAGTGGTCTGGAAATTAATTTCCTGTAGGACAAGAGGAGCAGAGATAATGTGCTCTCGTTTGACAAGAGGCATTTGTACCGTCTCATGTGTTCACCTGAGTCCTCTGATGTTTAAGAGTTTGCATTATATAACAGATCAATCTTCTGCTTCAACGGCTGAAACTGGCGTGTTCCTTCTATATTTAGATGCTCTAAAGGCTCTTGGAGGAAAAGACATGAATCAGCACTCACTGACCAAAAGACAGAGTAGGAAGACATGGGTGGGTTTTTCAGATGATTGGAGCAACAAGGGAAGAAGAGTGACTGTCAGACTGTGAGTGAAATGTACCTTCAATAGAAGAAACAGCTGGAGCCAAGCTGGTGCCAAACATATTGCTCTGCTTTCTTTTAGACCACATCATCAAGGCTGGGAAGTGGGTCTTATCATCAGGGCAGCCCAGGACCTCCATACACACTACCCAGGCTTGCACCCCGGGGAGGTCACTTCAGTGCAGCAAACACTGCAGTTTGACTTCACCCCTGGAGGTGCACTCCATTGCCTCTCAAGACAGAAGGATGCTGGCAATTCTGAATAGTGCTTTTTATAGGGTAGGGGGCACTGGGGAGGAGTTCATGAAACAAAGTGGGTGGTGACATGAAAAGTTTGGGGAGCCCTGCTTTAAACTATATGTGTGGGTGGGTGTTAATAAATTTTAAATATGCAATTGTTTTAAATGTTTTTTTATATTTGTTGTTGTTTAATTGTTTAGTCGTGTCCGACTCTTTGTGACACAAGGACCAGAGCACTTCAGGCACTCCTGTCTTCCACTGCCTCCCGCAGTTTGGTCAAACTCATCTTAGTAGCTTTGCGAACACTGTCCAACCATCTTGTCCTCTGTCATCCCCTTCTCCTTGTGCCCTCCATCTTTCCCAACACCAGGGTCTTTTCCAGGGAGTATTCTCTTTTCACAAGGAAGCCAAAGTGGAGAGTTTTGACTAAACATGATCCACCTGGAGCAGGAACCGGCAAGCCACTCCAGTATCCCTGCCAAGAAAACTCCATGGACAAAAACAACAGGCATATAAAAGTTTTCTCCTTCACTGCCTTGTCATGGCGAAGGGGCTTGAATAACTCAGAGAAGCTATGAGCTATGCCATGCAGGGCCACCCAAGATGGACAGGTCATGGTGGAGAGTTTTGACTAAATGTGATCCACCTGGAGCATGAACCAGCAAGCCACTCCAGTATTGCTGCCAAGAAAACTCCATGGACAAAAACAACAGGCATATAGAAGTTTTTTTTATATAGGTAACTGCTTTTCCGTGTGTTTTTATTATATTGTAATTCACTTCAGGGTGCTGTGTGGGAAGCTACTTCTAAATAAAATAACTAAATAAACAGTCCCAAACATCTGGAGGGCGATAGGTTGACAAAGGCTGATCTGAGCACTGGGTGACTCAGGTGATATTAGATGTGAGCTCAGTCAGTACCACCATGCTGAGATCATCCAATTAACCTTGATAAGATGTGCTGCCAACTCTACCTGCTCAATGACCTCACATTTTTATCTCCTCTCCTCCCCTGTGCATTCTCCGCCACCCATCACTTCTGACTCCGGCATATCCCCTTTTGTCTCTCATTAATCGGCAGATCTGTTTGCTTAATCATTTCCTGCCTGTTAGGGGAAAGCAGGGCGGGGGGCAGGGGGGGAGAGAGTGACATTTCTGATGGTTGTTTTAGGCTCATTTCTAACAGTACGCCTAATGGGCAAATTCAGGATCATGATGAAGAGCACGCCTGGTGACAAATGGCAGACAACTCATGAACTTTAACGAGTCGGTTTGCAATACTGATGAACAATTAGCCACAGCTCTCGTTTAAATCAAGCAGAGGAAGGGCAATTTCCAGCAAGACTAATAGGGACCTTCCGGCAAAAGTGAGACAAGTTTTTTGTGGGGTTTTTGCCAAGGAGAGCACTAAGAAAAGCAGGAGGCCTGAATGTGAACTTCAGTTTAAGTATTCAGGGACTGATTTGGGGGCAAGCACCCCTGGAACTGGCTTGGGGCAACAAGGTTGGAGGGGACTCACCAGGATATTTTTTAAAGAATAGAGAGATTAGAGGGACCTTGCAGTCACCCCTGCTCGGTGCATGAATGTTTCAACAACTACAGCAGCCCTGAAAGCCTCTGTTTAAGCACCTGTGGTGAAGGAGAGCTCAGCAATTCCCAGAGCTGTCTCTTCTACTCTCCCTTAAGGATTAGCCAAACTCGACTTTTCTGCAATGCCAAAGCTCTAATCCTGCACTCTGGAACACCAGAGGACAAGCCATCTTCTCTCCGACAGCTGCTGCCCCCCTCTTTTCCACCCTTAATAATCTCTTCTCCTGGCTAAGCATAACCAGCTCTGTCAATTATTCCTCATTGGACTTGGTTTCCAGGCTCTTCAAGCATCCTGGTTTTCTGTCAAGGCTTCGGCAAAGCTCTTCCTCCCCCGGTTGCAGCAAGAGCAGAGAAAACAAGGTAGAGTCCTTTTTAATGAGTTTATTCATTCATAATAGCGAGAGACAAAAGAACGCAGCAAGCCCTGACCATGGTGTCGCTCCAACTGAGCTCCTTCCTTCCTTCCTTCTTAGCAACAGCATCTCCCCTTATGGTGGCCACTCATGGCCAAGGCCAATTGTCTCTGGGTCCTTTCTTCCTGTGCTCTTAATGAACACCAGGTTCTGGGAGAAGGGGGATCACAAATACTCTCCAGTGACAACATGTCAGCTGGCTGCCCTGCCTCTATCTCTTCTCCCCTTATTCTAATACTTCCCAACTCTTCTGTTTGTCTATCTCTGAGCTGTGACCTTCCTCAAACCCGTCAAACCCCTGCTGTAAGTCAATGCTGCATTCCTCTTCTCCAACACACACCACAATTGCCTCATTAGAGTGGTACCTCTGGATGTGAACGGGATCCGTTCCGGAGCCCCGTTCGCATCCTGAAGTGAACGCAGGGTCGCAATTCGCCACGTCCGCACATGCGCGTGACATCATTTTGATCATCTGCGCATGTGCGAGCAGCGAAACCCGGAAGTAACGAGCTCCGTTACTTCCAGGTCGCCACAGAGCACAACCCAAAAATGCTTATCCCAAAGGTACTTCAACCCGAGGTATGACTGTATGTAAAACATTTTCAGAATACCACAACACACACGTAACTGGCTGTAAAGTAACATTATATATAATAAAACTGTGATCTAATCGTCATATCAAAAAAATTGCAAAGTCCAAAGATTGCAGAAGGCAAGTTCATTTGTTACACTTTTAAGACATAGGATGAAGTAGAAGGAAGATATTAGTATGAAATGGCATTGCCAACAGGAACTGTACGTTGTAATTGTTGGACTTGACAATATTTGGACTTGGCTATCCTTGGACTTTATGACAATGAAAACATACAGAAGGTTAATAGTAATATGATATGTTATTGCCATCAGGAACAGTGCTTTGCAATTTTTTGATATGACGATTAGATTACAGTTTTATTATATATAACGTTATGTTACTTTACAGCCAGTTACGTGTGTGTTGTGGCATTCCTCTTCTCCTGCAGCATCAGGAGAACAGGGCAGGGGGTGATCACCATTCCTCTTCTATTTCATCCCCTTGAGTCCAATTCCTGACATTTTCCATCTTAGGGCATACTCTGTTTGCCTCCGAGAGGGAAGAGGGGTAAGGGGGTGGTCATCTCATTACTATTTATTTAATTCATTGAAATCTTGCTGTTTATCCTGGTGTGGCCAACTGCCATTGAAACCTGGATCCTCCATAAGTTTGTCTAATCCTTTTTAAAAAAGCCATCCAAATTGGTGGCCATTACTGCCTCCTATGGCAGTGAGTTCCAGAGTTTAACTATGTGGTGTGTAAAGAAGTATTTTCTTTCTTTCTTTTAAAAAGTTTTTTATTAACAGTTTTCACATAACAAATTATTCAAACAAATCATCTTCATTATTTCCCACCCCCATTTTTCCCTCCCACCTCCCCAACAAACCCTCCCTCCCTCCCCCCTACGACTCCCCTCAGCTCCTCTCTCTGACTTCTCAACCAATTTTAACTTCTGCATATTATAAAATTGTATACATCCTTATATTATCTATCTACTATGTTAACCATCAATAAATTTGTGTATGTTTATTCGAAACCTGCCAAGGAGCCCAGTTCATTTTGTTGTCTTTTTAAATAGTTTGTGGAAGGTTCCCATTCTTCTTTAAAGTCACAGTTGTCCTTATCTGATAGTTTGCATGTCAATTTTGCCAGTTCTGCATAGTTCATTAGTTTCTCTTGCCACTGTTCTTTTTTCGGGGTTTCCTCATTACTCTATCCTTGTGCAATCAAGACTCTTGCCGCTGTTGTTGCATACATAAATAAGTTCTTTCTTTTCCTTGGCAGCTCGTGTCCTACAATCCCTAACAAAAATGCCTCCTGTTTTTTTTTATAAATGTTATTTTGAACATCTTCTTCAATTCATTATATATCATTTCCCTGATTTTTTAAATTTCTCTGCATTCCCACCACATATGATAAAAAGTCCCTTCCTTTTCTTTACATTTCCAACATGTGATTGACCCCATTTTATACATTTTTGCTATCTGTACTGGTGTTATATATCTATACATCATTTTCATATAATTTTCTTTCAGAAGAGAACAAAAGAAGTACCGGTACTTTCTTTTCTCTGTCCCGAATGTCCACCTGTTCGAATATTATGAGAGAGGGAGAAGAAAAAAATCCTATTCACTTTCTCCACATTTTGACCACCTTCATTCGCCACCTGCTTCTTCATAAAGAGAGTAAAATCACACACATTTTATTTCATTTACAGTACCTTCCAGTCACCACCACAGAATGTTCAAATATGAAAGCTGTTTGTTGTTATTTCGCACAGGACTTTGTACCAAAGAGCAGCCAACTTGACATGGGAAGATCAAACTTTACACGGTATAGGGATGTGGGGTTTTTGTCATTTCTATGCTTGGCAGAGAGGCTGCAGCACTGCTTGGATTTAATTTTGAATAAAGACCCCAAGATACCTTTAAATATAGCAAAAACAGCTTTTAGTTGCTCAGCAACTTGTCAGAGAGGGGAGATGTACTGCTTGAGGGCTTTCTCGTAGCTAGAAGCTTGAACATCGGTTTCAAAAGAAGCATAAGAAACCCCAAAATGGGGCAGGGGAAAAAAACAAAAGAGGAAGTTGGGGGCTATTCTTTTATATCTGGTGAATTTTAGCATGTGCATTTGCCCATGGTGCAAAGTAGACAGAGACCCCAAACGGAGATGGTAATGGCAATTGGAGTTGCCCCTTGAGCTGAAAAAATAACAACCCATTGTTTGTTTGTGTGTGTGCTTTTTAGCCAGTTGCAGGGAACACCACCTGCCTGGACCAGTGGAAAATCCCAGAGGCTGTGTTGCTTTGCAATCTGTGCTGCCAGCAGCAGACAGGGGGAGGATGCCTCCATTGGCCACCCTTGCTGCTGGTGCAGAGAAGGCTGCAGTCTTGTAGAAAGGGCCACGATTCAGCAATATAGCATCTGGGTTGCATGCAGAAGGCCCCAGATTCAACCTCTGGCATCTCCAGGTAGATATGACCCTTCTCTGAAACCCCAAGAGCCCCTGTGTCAGGCTTTGGGGAATCAGCTTCCTCCCCCGTGGCCCTAAATAAGATCAAATGAAAGGAATGTCTTCCCAGTAAGATGCTTTAATAATCACAGTGAGAGACAAAAGAACACGTCTACCGACAAATGGCGGTGCTCCCAATTAAGGCTTACTCTCCCCCTCCATCCCTATTAATCTACGTCACTCCTACGTCTTGTACTCTGAGCTTGTACCCTCTGCACTTTCTGTTCTAACACTTTCTGAGCTCTCCGTGTCTTTGGGGATGGGGGGTGAATGCTGTCCAGAGACTGTGAATCTGTTAACTCTCTCTCTTCCAGTGTTTCTTCTGCTAGCTGTTCCCCATCCAGTATTTCCCAGCTTCTGCCTTCTGAACTATGCCCCTCTGCAAACCACTCTTCCAAATCTATACTGTCCTCCTGCTCCCAGGAAGATTCAGGATCAGGATCAAGAGGAGGGGGGTGGCTCCCACCATTCTTCCTCAGTGCAGCCGTCCTCAGCACAGTCCCTGACACCCTGCCAGTTGGTGTAGACTATATTGAGCTAGATGGATGAGTGGTCTGGCTTTTCATAAAGCAGTTGCATATGCTGTTAGGCACTTTCAGAGACAAAGCTGACTCATACTACTACTGCAGTGGCATGTGTGCTGTTCTTCTTCTGAATTGCAAGAGTGCTGAGCTCTTTAAGCTAGGGCTGCATGAAAACTATACCTTGCACAACCCCCCACTCCAATAATTTTAGGCACTGTGGTTTGTTAAGGATTACTGGGACCTGTAACTCTCTTACCCTGTCACCAATCTGATAACAAAGTTGGCTACTGCAGAAAAGCTCTGTTCTCTCTTCCCTGCCCTCTGAATCTCCCTCAAATTAGGGTCTCCAGTGATGATCTCAGGGTTTGGGCAGATTTATATGGGGAAAGGGCTCACCAGTAAGTAAACCCCATTGAACAAAGTAGAACTTGTTTCCAAGTAAATGCACATAGCATTGTGCTGTAATTGTAGTTGAGGGGTGGTTTTGGGTGAACACGGGGGCATTATTAATTGAAGGGTAGTGTATAAATTTATATAAAAGAGAGATAAAATTCTACAGATCCATAAGCCTTGGTATCAGTGCATTTTAAATATAGCTAGGACATAAAATGCTAGAAGATTAGAAGATCTTGCTTGTTAACATGTTGTGCAAAGCAACTGCAAGGAGACTTGGATCCCGGAGGGAATGAGTTGTACTGTGTGATAACTTTACTTTGCTGTACTCTTTTGACAAATGTTCTGGCGGTGAACTCTTAACACTAAATGTGATTATTCAGCTGGAGCTCACACTTTAGTGAAGGATAATGCGCCATGCGCAGCTTCAAACTTGTGGTTGTCTCCACAAATCCAAAGCGAATGCAATAGTACATTTCGTAATAAACAGTTCTGGCAAAGACTATGGACAGTTCTTTGGCTATATAATAGCCTAATTTTCTGCTTAGCTTGTTCTTCAAGATACTTGAGTCAAGGATTTAAAAAGTCGAATTAAAACTACTGAGTGAAACTCAATAGTTTTTCGTTCACAAAATCTAACTTCTTTTTATGCAGCGTAGAAATTCTTGCTACTACTTTGACATTACTTATAGGGCTGCCAATCAAGTAATAGCACAATCCTTTCTCACTGACCCTCACTGAATTCTGCACCTATCAACTGAACATTAATGGAGACACCAGGGACACGTGTGGTGCTGTGGTCTAAACCACTCAGCCTCTTGGGCTTGCCGATCAGAAGGTCAGCGGTTTGAATCCCCACGATGGGGTGAGCTCCCATTGCTCGGTCCCAGCTCCTGCCAACCTAGCAGTTTGAAAGTATGCCAGTGCAAGTAAATGAATAGGTACCACTATGGCGGGAATATAAACATTTCCATGCACTCTGGTTTCCATCATGGTGTCCTGTTGCACCAGAAGCAATTTAGTCATGATGGCCACATGACCTGGAAAGCTGTCTGTGGACAAACGTCGGCTCCCTTGGCCTGAAAGCGAGATGAGTGCAGCAACCCCATAGTCGCCTTTGCCTGGACTTAACCATCCAGGGGTCCTTTACCTTTACTTTTTGTTGTTGGATTATAACTCCCATCATTCCTGATTATTGGCTTTGTCAGAAGGGACTGATGGGAGTTCTAGTCTAGTAACAGCTGGCACGCGCCATGTTGACTGCATACTGAACTAGGTCTACCCATGGTTTGACTCAATATATGTCAGCTTCTTTGGGGTGTAACATTTGAACAGGGGCTATTTCCACCCACTTGAACACGTGTTCCCGGGTTGCACAGTTGGACATGTGTTAGATTTTGTGCATGTGGGCATTGTGCAAATGTTATCATCTCATGTGGCAGTCTGTGGAAGGGTTGATGTGCTGCCATATTTGGGGGGGAGGAAAAGCATGGTGCACTCTAGCTCCTCGCCATGTATGTGTTTTGGAGGGTAGGACTCAAACCAATGGCTTCAAGTTACAAGAAAGAAGATTCCAACTAAACATGAGGAGGAACTTTCTGACAGTAAGAGCTGTTCAACAGTGGAACGAATTCCCTTGGAAGGTGGTGGGTTCTCCTTCCTTGGAGGTTTTTAAGCAGAGGCTGGATGGCTATCTGCCATGGATGCTTTAGCTGAGATTCCTGCATTGCAGGAGGTTGGACTGGAGGACTCTACCATTCTATGATTCTATGAACCAGATAGATTGTAGGTATTGTGCAATTAGGGATGGGTGACCCTGTCCATTGCAGTTTCTCTCAGGGCGGAACCACACCATACATTTCAAGCACACCCATTACACATTTAAGTACCATACATTCCCCAAAAATCCTGGGAGATGTGGTTGGTTAAGGGTTCCGGATATTCGTAGCTCTGTGAAAGGGGAGCTACAGTTTCCAGGATTCTTTGGGGTAAGTCAAGTATTCCAAATGTTGGTGTCAGGCTGGAGCCAGAAAGCGAGCAACAGGCCAGACTTGGACAGCAGCCCAGAGGACGAAGGGAGGTTTGTTATGGGAAGACCAGAGGAAAGTACAGACGGGAGTTCACAGCCCAGAGAAACACAGGACTTAGCAGACGATAGCTTGTCTGAGCCAGTTTCCAAACCTCTCAGCGTGCAAGAACGCAGAAGAGGAGGGGAAACTGACATCAGAGAAGTGACGGAAGAGATTCGTTTTCACACATTGTTTCCGGAGGAAGAGGAACAACGCTGAGGATTTAGTTGAGTCATCATCAGGGTAGCCATAAGTCATGGGGGTAGAGAGCTCTGGACAAGTGGCATGTTTTTCTGGAATAAAACCAACTTTTAATTGACTGTACGTGTACACGTCTTGCTGCCACTACAATTGGGTGTGCTTTAAGTGTGTGGTGTGGATCTGCACTCAGTTTCTCATTTTTTTCCACAATCTTAAGTTCCATTCTACACATTTCCACATTGAGATGCAATTTTTTTTACTCCTCACGAGAATTCAACATTTTTCATGCAAATGTATCCTAATGTACACATTTTTTCCTATCTAATTAAAAAAATGTGATGCACTCTGTATGTTATTTTCACTGATAAATTATCATTGTATAAACATTTTTCTACACATTAAATGGTGGGAGAATTGCATTGCAAAATTCGGAGAAGTGAAAATTTCAAAAGATGGCGGTGTTTTGGTTCACCCATTGTTTCAGAAAGTGTGAATTAGGGGAGTTCATGTTTAAATGCTAACCAGATCATATTTATTCCCCATCACTACATGCACTTCAGCTCAGCTTTTCCAGTTGTGTTTCACAAAACCCTACATTTTCGTTACATCTTACCTTATCAATAATTGCTGGCCGGCTTTCCTGGAGGACAGCTGATGCACCAGTGAAAACACCTTGGCTGAAGGATTAGGTTAAAATGTCACCATCACTGCAGCTACCATCAATTAATTAATAATCACAACTACTACCCTCTATCCACTTTAGATGCAAGACACAGGGATCTCAGAATGCTTCTAAGTGTCTAGCAAAACTATGTGAGATGTTTTGCTCCAGCAGTGAAAGGGAAGAAATTTATTTATTTGCTATTTGCAGTCTAGCTGAAATATATACTACCAATTGGGGTAGTTTCACAGAGCATGCCATAAAACAACTTATTTTGCCATCTAAAGACTGCTTTATGCTTCCTGAAATCATAGCCGGAAAATTCACACAGCCGACTCAGAGAGGAGGTTATATGAAATATAGTCTGCTGCATCACTCAGTCTTGTTCAGAAAGCTATAACTTACAGAATCACCAAAGATCAGTCTTGAGATGCAAGAAAGCAAAGGTTATGATATGAGGGTTATGGGATGATACAATTGCTGAGCTGAACTGGCTATTTATTTTACAGCAAATTAACCCTGAAGTTCCAGTGCTCGGATTAGAGACAGGCTCTGTGTGTTTCATGACAGTGTGCAGGTACGCAATCTTGTATAGGACATATAATTCGATATCTTTATTCTCAGCAAGTTTCTAGCCCTTATAGATGCAAAAATAGACTTGAGTTGAAAATACCCAGTTGAAGCTCAGAATGGTTGAGAAAGGAGTTGCAATGGATTTCAATTTTTCAGGGTAATGTTACAGTGCCATTTCCTATGACTATCATAATAATAATAAATTTAGCAAACATATGCACATGTGCTCAAATTGCATGTGCTCACTCTATACAGATCAAATGTCTTAACCAGAACAATGTAGGGATCCCTTAAGCTTCCCTAGGGATAACATTCCATAGCTGTGGAGCCATGACTAAAAAAGTTCCTTTCCAGACACAGAGAAGAACCTCCACAGGTGATTTCAAGGTGCTAGTATAGTGGTACCTCGGGTTAAGTACTTAATTCGTTCCGGAGGTCTGTACTTAACCTGAAACTGTTCTTAACCTGAAGCACCACTTTAGCTAATGGGGCCTCCTGCTGCTGCCACGCCGCCAGAGCATGATTTCTGTTCTCATCCTGAAGCAAAATTCTTAACCTGAAGCACTATTTCTGGGTTAGCGGAGTCTGTAACCTGAAGCGCATGTAACCTGAAGCATACGTAACCTGAGGTACCACTGTAGGTATCTACTGGAGGGTTCATTCCATCACATATTGAGACCCCAAGCTGTATAGAGTTGTACAGGTCAAAACCAGCACTTACGAGACTTGTTACAATGACCACGCGTACACAAAAGGTTGGGCTGCACAAATCAAAAAGCGGATTTGTGTAGAGCAGTTTTTACCTGTGTTCAGGGTAACATGTGAATAAGCCTCCTTCCTGCGATGGAAGGTACAAGCATGGGCAGAAGCCGTCCTTCCAAAAAGTTGGAAACTTAGGAAGAACTTAGCAGATGGATTCAGCTGTCGTTTTCTGCCCCCACCACTGAGACCTAGATCCAAGGATGCCGAATAAAAGTGTTAAAAATGGGCCCAATCCAATTAATGTGGGAAACCTGCTGTCCTTCAGATGTTGTTGGACTCCAATTTCCATCAGCCCCAGCCAGCATCACAGATTATGGGAGTTACAGTCCAGGAACTGTGCAGGGAGTGGGGCACAGGCCCCCACATCTCTGTCACAGGCCCACAGAAGCCACTAATATGGTTGTGGGGCAGAGGGGAAGGGAGCTTAATCACAAAACTTATATAATATTTAGTTTGGTGCTGAGACAAGGAAGAAGAGGAGAGAAATAAATTCAGCTGAAAAGATGACAAAATAAACAGGCAAAAACAACTATTGCCATGCAAGTCGCTTTCAATCAAATGGCTGTAAAGTTGTGTGTTACATTCAAGGCAAATTTTCAGAGGCAAGGACAAATAGCAAATCTTTGATGTCTTCTTGTCATCTATAATTTGATTTAAGTGTAAGTTCTTTTCAAAAATTAGATTATCAAAATGAAAATACTGCAGTTATTTTGAGTGCTACAGAAATGTCTACATTTCAAAGTGCCTGTTATATGCAATCATTTAGAACCTCAACAATTCAGCACATGCCTAATGAACTCAGATCAGAAAATGTATCCAAAATAGTTCACTTTCAGATGTAATATCGCTTTGTTTGTCTTTGTGCTTGATATTTTCTTTAACATATTGGGTTGCCAGACCCTTAGATAACGTATTTTTGAAACAGTGCCACGCAGGTCCAGAAGCCAGAAATGCAACGCTAGTTTGAATAGCAACCCAAACTTTCAACAGACATATGAGGATGTAAAGAATCATGTGTTCATAAATAAAAGTGCTGTTCCTTGCCTATGATAGGCAGATATGGAGGTAGATGGTGAACTGCAAACTGTGGGTACCACAGTGAATAGTCTCTGCCCTCTGCCCTAGCAGATTTAATGCACATACAAGCCAAGTGTGGAACGAGCCATTTCTGTGCTAATTAATTGCCCTCCCATAAACTTGTACCACGGATCGTGAGGTGCTGTTCTGTGAGGAACCACAGGAACTTCAACTAGGAATCCATTTCTGTAACCACTAAGAATCCAGGCTAGATTTTAACTCAGACAGTAAAAGGTTCCTAGGTTCCAGAATGATTCTGCCCACTTGATTCCCGTGACCTGGAAGGACTAGAAATACTTCAAGGTCTGTCTAGGACTTCACCAAAGCAACATAATCATTCTCTGTGTTTGGGTCTCCAGCTGTCTCCGTGCCTGTCTACAGATCACCACATACAACCTTTATGCCTCAAAGTTTCAGAGGACTGCTTCAGAAACGCTGAGATCTCACTGCTCAGTTTGATTGCTCCTGCCCAAAGGCTGCCGCATCTCATTATTACAGTATCATTATTATTTTCTGGCTGCTGCTCTCTAGTTATGCATACCTCTCTTCTCCTGCAGCTGCCAGCAATGGCTGGATGTGATTTGCAGTGTTGGGCTGTAGGCACTAGGCCAATGAGAAACTGCAGTGGTGAGTGACTATCTCTCTGCCTGCCTGGCCAGCTGCCCCAGCTAATCCTCTGAGGAAGGTGACACTTGGTTTTTCATCTAGCATATTAAAAATGTGCTTAATTATTCTAAGCTGAAAACAAAATACTAACAGATTTAACATGATTTTCATTTCTGATAATGTATGTTGCCTGGGGATGCGGGTGGCATTGTGGGTTAAACCACAGAGCCTAGGGCTTGCCAATCAGAAGGTTGGCGGTTCAAATCCCCACGACGGGGTGAGCTCCCATTGTTTGGTCCCTGCTCCTGCCAACCTAGCAGTTCGAAAGCACGTCAAAGTGCAAGTAGATAAATAGGTACCACTCTGGCGAGAAGGTAAACGACATTTACGTGCGCTGCTCTGGTTTGCCAGAAGTGGCTTAGTCATGCTGGCCACAAGACCCGGAAGCTGTATGCCGGCTCCCTCAGCCAATAAAGCGAGATGAGCGCCGTAACCCCAGAGTCATACACGACTGGACCTAATGGTCAGGGGTCCCTTTACCTTCTTTACCTTTATGTTGCCTGAGTATCACTTTTCTACCTAAGGCATAATGTTCCTAACATCCGACCAGAGCTGCCATAGTTTATACTCTGCTCTCTAATGCAAATGAAGAGGAACATGCTATCTAAATATGTGCAGTCTATCAGTTAAGCTCAGAAAGGTTGTGGGACTATTTTTAAATTAAATAAATGAGCCTATCTCAACTGCAATGCAAGGCAGTTAAACTGCATTGTTTTTATACCACCAGAGGAGTGAGCTCATTTAAAGTCATGTATGCTATTAACATAGCAGTAGTCTTTTTGATATTTGTGTGTGTGTGCCTGCGCGCATGAAATGCTTCAGCTCTAATTTAATTTTGTGTTCTCATTGGAATGTTGATCAGAATTAATTGCTTTTTAGTTCTGTTGCCGGAATAAAGTTAATAGAGATATTGAATAAAGTAAATGCATTCTTTCCAGCACTGAACTTTGGAAATATAAGGCAGAGCCTCTTGTACTCCCACAGATTTACTGCTCCGGGTGGAATGTGTAGCTAGCATTTCTTCATATGAATGTTGAAAGGCTCGGTATTATTCAAGATAACTTGCAATTTAATTGTTTAGATAATTTGCAGTTTAATAAACAACTGACAACAACTCGTTATTAGGAGGGCAGACCTTTGAAAATACTTTGTCCCCTTTTTCATTCCCTAATATAGCAGAATCAAAATAGTCTTTGTTATCATTCAGGGTGGCTGTTAATTAATTACAAGTTTACATGCAGACAGACGTGGCTAGTGATTTCATCCCATGGCAGGCTACTCCTCATACTAACATAAGAAAAGCTGTACTGGATCAGACCAAAGGCCTACTAGTCCATCATCCACGGTGGCCACCCACTTCCTGGAGATGTCTACAAGTAGGACATAAGGGTGATAACACTCTCCCACTTGCGTTCTGCAGCAACTGGAATGCTACCATGACTTAGAATCATAGAATCATGGACTTGCAGGACTCCCCATACCCCAACCCATGCAAATAAGAGACCAATAAGACTTTGTTTGGGTCAAAACAGGCCACAACTTTATTTAATACAGATGAAAGAGGTTTGGCTTGAGCATGGGGCAATCAAAATACTTCCGGCCTGCCCACTGGAAGTCATGCATGGTCAATCCAGGCGGGGGTTCCTAAGACTTATATCAAATAGGGTGACCCCCGCAGGGCCCTGCCCCCCCCCCCATGGGCACATGGACATGGCCACTCCCCCCCCCAGATCACTTTAACGGGATACCCAGAGTTTGGAGGGGCAGGCAAAGACTACAACCCCACCCAGTCCAAAACACAGGATTGCCCCAATGCCCAACCAGTTGTGACGATTGCTATGAGGTAGGCAAAACCACTGGGTCAGTGCCAATTAGCCCAGTGGGCAAATTCCTACCTGGCCCCATAAAGAGCGGTGACCACCATAGCCACAGCACAGTCATTGACTGTCAGCTTAAATCTGGTGAAGGAACACACAGGTAGTGCCCTAGGTGTGGGCTGCTTCAATGGGGCAAGGGGTGGATCCGAGGGAAGCCTACCTGCTCTGTCTGCTCTGCCCCTGGCACAGCCCAACTCCCCTGCCTTCATCCCCATTCACCAAAGCAGGGGGCAGGCTAGGATACGGTTCCCAATAGGGAGGGGGCTTAAGCCCCCACCACCTACCAGGAAGGGCACCACTGTTCCAGTTCCCTCGTTGGGGCCCCAGTGCCATCCTGCAATGCTGCCACACCAAGAGGGGTGAACGGACTTGTAGAGTTGTAAGGGGATGTGGCGTTTGCCCATTCCTTGTGATTATGTTTGTACAGGGGGATGGAAAAGGTTAATGTAGAAATGAGAAAGCTCAGAGATGGAGCCTACCTGGTTTTGAGGCTCAGCCCAGGGGTGAGGGTCAGATAGAGGCAGAAAAAGTCGAACATAGTGGTTGTGACAGTTAAGAGTGAGAGACAGGGGTAGAACTGAGAGAGAAGAGTGTGACAGTGTGAGATAGTGCCACATCTAGTTAAGGGCACGCATTTGAGAAACTGTTCTGAACATATTTAAAACTTGTTTGTTCTTCAATAAATTTTAATCTTTGTTGTTGACTTTACAACCTGACCGAGACTATTTCACCAGAAGAAACCTGGTTGGTGGCAGCGGAAGAATAAAGCAGTGGTGTACAGGTCAATAGTCTATGAAACGACCAGGGGCTCTGTATGAATGCCACAGGGACCATAAGGGAATCTTTTGCCCAACATGGGGCTTGAACCCACAACCATGAGATTAAGAGCCTCAAGCTCTACCAACTGAGCTATCCCAGAGTATACTTGTAGCCATTGATAATCTTATGCTCCATTAATTTATTTAACCCCCTTTTAAAGCTATCTGAGTTGGTGACTGTCAGGCTTCTTTCCCAAAGCACAATGACAGTGAATCTGAAAGTAAAGGAAGAGATATTTATTCAGACTAACAGAGGTACAGGCTCAGCATCAAGCACTAGGTCCAGAAATCAAAATTCCAAGCACTGAACTGGCAGCGTTGCATCCTTCTTGACATTGTTGCTTTTATTTGGAGGAAAGCTTCCAGACCTAAAGCCCATTGCAACCAGCTCCTTCCATGCAAATTTGTCATCTATGACGAGGATAAATCATACGTGCAGATCGTATGTCAAAGTTGTGAATGGGCTGCAAACAAATGCCCCGAAAAATTATTCAAAATGTGAAGAAGTGGAAGGACGCTAAAGGGAATTTGTACCCTGGGTGACTTTGAAAAGGAGTTGGGAACCAAAGACTGAAATCTAAACTGAAATCCCATCCCTGAGCAAGGCTGGGGCTTATGGAAATTGGAATTCCAACAACTCATAGAATCACAGAATCATAGAGTTGGAAGGAATCCTGAGTTTCATCTAGGAATCTCAGCTAAAGCATCCATGGCAGACGACCACCCAACCTCTGCTTCAAAACCTCCAAGGAAGGAGAGTCCACCACCTTCTGAGGGAGGCCATTCCACTGTTGAACAACTCTTACTGTCAAAAAGTTTCCCCTGATGTTTAGTCACAATCACCTTTCTTGTAACTTGAAGCCATTAGTTTGGGTCCTACCCTCCAGAACAGGAGAAAAACAAGCTTGCTCCCTCTTCCATGTGACAGCCTTTGAGATATATGAAGGTGGCTATCATATCTCTTCTCTGTCTCCTCTTTTCTAGGCTAAACATGTTGTTGTTGATGATGCTGTTGTTTAGTCGTTTAGTCCTGTCTGACTCTTTGTGTTCCCATGGACCAGAGCACACCAAGCACTCCTGTCTTCCACTGCCTCCCGCAGTTTGGTCAAACTCATGCTGGTAGCTTCGAGAACACTGTCCAACCATCTCATCCTCTGTCGTCCCCTTATCCTTGTGCCCTCCATCTTTACCAACATCAGGGTCTTTTCCAGGGAGTCTTCTCTTCTCATGAGGTGGCCAAAGTATTGGAGCCTCAGCTTCACGATCTGTCCTTCCAGCGAGCACTCAGGGCTGATTTCCTTAATGGATAGGTTTGATCTTCTTGCAGTCCATGGGACTCTCAAGAGTCTCCTCCAGCACCATAATTCAAAAGCATCAATTCTTTGGTGATCAGCCTTCTTTATGAAGCTCTCACTTCTCCAGCTCTCACTTCTATACATCACTACTGAGAAAACCATAGCTTTAACTACCCAACTCCAAGTCGTGGAGGGCCATAGGTTCTCTTTCCCTGGTCTTGGGGCAGGGGCAGAGAGTTTAAATGCACCTTCTGAATGTCCTGTTCAGCACTTCGGAGCAGCTCCCTCTGCCTAGCGATGACATCCGCTAATAAACGGCACTGCAAATAGATCTGGGCAGCCTGTACTTGTCTGCAGTTTCTGCAGATTGGGATCAGAGAGGTTTTGAGAGGAACTTCTTGTTCCCTGATTATTCTTTTGGCAGGCTCTAGGACAAGGGGCCTGCTGGAATTGCTTTTTAAAAAATTACTGCGTGTGCCTCTCTGGCTGTAAAATATGCCCATATAAATGTGTTATCTGTCTATTAGTTTCCTAAGTGAAAAATGTACGGGGGTCTCTGATTAAAAGGGACAAAGATATCGCTCATTGGCTCTGACAGTGAGAATGTTGCTGAACAATGTCTCCCCTTTCTTGCAGGAACGGAGGCGCTAATGTGAAACCGAGGCACATTCTCCTGCATGGAGAATAGGCAGCAGGATATTTTCTCTCTGGCGAGACGCTTCATCACCGGACAGTGAGCCTGCTATGGGTTTTTAATGCCAACTCATATTGTGAGGCTGGCTGAAAGATGTTTTTCTTTCCCCTCCAGGAAATTGAGGTTGAATTTTAATTCAATGCCAGTCATTACTGGATCACGGCTGCATTATTTCATGTCCTGTTCAACCATTCTTCTGTGTCTAATGTTCACATTCACGGCGGAGAAGAAACAGCAGATATTATTCACATTCACCCCAAAATCAAATGGACTCTTTCCTGTTGAAACTATGTCAAGGCTCAATTAACTGTTATGCTGAACGACGCGCTAGGGTAGGATGTCAGTCAAATTGCCTTTCTGTTTATGCAGTGGGATGCATGCGACTAAATCTTACTCAGAGTAGACTCATTGAAATTAATGGGCCTAAGCTCATTACATATCCATAGGCACCAGGTAAAAAAGTGTCTCTATAACCAGGCCTTTTGCTGATTAATGTTCTATGGGCTTTTAAATGTGTTTGTGCGAGCGGGCTTTTTTGGTATGTTTTTATTTTGTTATGTATTTTTGGTTCTCATTTTTATTTTTATAATGTGAACCACCCTGTGATCTTTGGATGAAGGGTGGTGTTATGGAAAAAATCTAGGTGCGAGGCTGCTCAGTCACCCAGCTGGTCGGGCAGAGCCCGCGGGTCCCTGCGGAATAAAGGAAGGATTCCAGCCAACTGGAGCAAATAGCTGTAGACCAAAGTTTATTGCACAATAGGTTCAAAGAGCTAATCTGAACCCTGAGGATGGGGTGACAAGGACTTTTAAAGCTTTCCCACTCTATCCCAGAATACAGTTCGTACAGCATCATTGCTACATCACTGGCATGTCACAAAAGGGGAGGGGTTAACCTTGGCAAACATGTCCAGACAAGTCCTTGGTACAAGATTAGCATAAGCAGACATGGCAGGGCAAGACTCAGGTATAAGATTAGCATAGACAAATATGTCTTAAGTACCCACCACCCAAAAGTACAATGGAAGTTCCTTTACATGTCTGGAGCCTGAGGCAAGTCAGGTGATGAGATTTGGCTTCCTTTGGCTAACAATGAGCCCAGCAATTGTCACCTCTGGGAACTTCCTGGAGTCCTTTTTCATGGGGAAAATAGCTTTGGGATGGAGGAAACTGGGGAAGATGATTTTATATTATTTTTAAAGCTAGGTAACTTCCCTGAGCTGTCAAGTTGAAAGGATACATTCAGGCATAATATTTGTAATATTTAACTTTAAAGATGTTTGCCCCCCCCATAATTTCTGTAACGGGTGGTATACAAATTTAATAACTAATAATAATTGATAATGCCTATTAATTTCACTGAGTTTTCTCTGAGGAAAGCTGAGTTGAATACCATTCCGTGTAATTATCTTTTCACGTGGCTGTATGAACTATGTTGGAAGCAAGCTTTCGGTTCATGCAGGACTCACTGAGAACACGCCAGTATTGCTGCAAGGGTTCTATTTTCTCACTATATGTAGAAGCTGTTGGAGTTTTCTGCAATTGAACTTTGCATGACCACCAGCTGTGCAAAGTTGGATGAATCAATGCATGTGCAATTGAGTTAATTTCTTTTATTTTTTGAGAAATTTTCATTTGCAAATATAGCAAGAAATAAAGAAACACCATCAGCTGACATAACCCCCCCCCCAGAGAGCTACAATTCTCAGAGTGGATTAACAATCAATCCCTCATTGCAGGAAACTCTTGCAATTGTAGCTTTCTAAGGGAAATAGACATCTCTTAAGAAATCTCAGCACCCTATTCAACACTATGGTGCCTCCATTAAAGACAAAAGGTCTGTCCATAAACAGCTTTCTGGTTCATGTGGCTTCTGGCACAACGGAACACCATGGCAGAAACCAGGGTGCACAGAAACGCCACGGGTGGCGCTGTGGTCTAAACCACTGAGCCTCTTGGGCCTGCTGATCAGAAGATCAGCGGTTCAAATCCCCACGACGGGGTGAGCTCCCATTTGTCTGCCCCAGCTCCTGCCAGCCTAGAACTTCGAAAGCATGCCAGTGCAAGTAGATAAATAGGTAACGCTGTGGCGGGAAGGTAAATGGCATAAAATCCAACAACATCCAGAGGGTACCATGTTGGCTGTCCTATTCTACACTGAGTGGCAGAATCTCTCCAAGGTTTTCAGCAGGGGTATTTCCCGGTCCTACCTGTAGATGCCAGGATTGAACCTGGGTCATTCTGCATGTAAAGCAGTTGCTCTACCACTGAACTGCAGCCTTCCCCTCCACCCCCAAATATCTGAAAATTTAGGTGGCAACCCAGGGGTACTGTCTGGTGAGGAGAGAAGGGGATTTTTGACACTCTACTATGCATACAGGCCAAATGCAGGACAAATATTTTCAGATCCAGTTTGTAGATGATGCATCTTTAGGCGTACACACCCAGACACACACACACACACACACACACACACCAGCTTGTGATTTATTTCCATTAAGGAGTAAGCTGGTGGTTTTATTAAAGCTTCCAATGTTTCAAATGTGTTTTTCTACGCTGGTTTAGAATGTCACGCTTCTTTCTTGCTTACAAGGAGGTGGGGGGGCGGTGGGGGCGGCTTCCGGTGTTATTTATTTATTTTTATAGGTGGCATTTTTTCTGTAATCAAGAAATACATTCTAAGGAACCGGTTTTCTGAAGCATGAAATGGATATATAAATACTATTCTGTGACCTGTAACATCCAATTTCAGACTCCTTTGTCGAGCGACACCTATCTAGCAGGAAACTAAAGATTCTCTCTCCTTGGACAGTCAGATGTAAATATATATTTTTTTAAGAAAAAGAATTAAACACGCCATGTGAATTTTTGAAACGTTACTTTCTTCCTGGGCTCAAAAGAGGCAGGGATATAAACCATAAGTTGTTTCCAAAACCCCTGAAATGTATATATAATTGCTTCCCTAGCCTTCCATCTTTGCTCCCTTTTCTGCCTGCCATCTAGATATTTATTACAGCAGCCCAGCCCATACAGAGTCTGTCATTGTCGACTTGGAAATAAGTCTCCATGGGTTCAATAAGATTTGCTCCCATGCCAGGCTATAAATCAGATCCTCCCTTAAAGAGGGCACGTGTTGCGGTGGGACCTGGCAACCTAACCCTGTGTTGTGGGTGGGTACATTTGGATAGCCACAACACTCAACTGGTAGGTCCCTTGATGCAGGGTTAAATCAGGCCAATGGGATGCAGGCTAAACGGTTCAAGGGACCTATACATACCTATGCATGTGACCCAGAGCTTTCTCATTCGGGGTGTGCATCGGAACACCCACCCACCTCTCCCTGTATTTAGGGCTTGCGCGCTTGACCTTGCTATGCCATCGTGTGTCGTCTGTCATTGGGACAGGGGCACGGCAGGAATTTTCCCCACTTGGCTGATTGGCTGTTGCCATTTGGGTTTCGCCTGCCGTGTAGCAAATCGTCACAACTTGTAAGGTTGCGGTAGGCTCTGGTTCAGGTGACAGGGATGGGAGAACGCTCTCGCCATCCCTATGTGAAGGGTATTCTGTTAAAGGAATCCAGGGACTCGATGGTTTGGTCAACCCTGTGAGGGGGTTGTGCCCGTGCCTGAGTCCAGAGGGGCATTTGGGTGGCCAAGATAGACTTCTCCCGGCATTCCGCTTATCCAGGTATTCACCCTAGGCTGACCTATGCTGGTGCCCTGGGTCAGCGCTGCCTGCAAGGGGGCAGGGAGCTAGTCGAACCAGAGCCTATGCAACCACTCACTTGCTGTAATCAATAAAGTTGTGGCCCAAATCCTGCCAAAAACCAAACCAAAATTTGAGTCTTGTGTGGATTTATTTAAGGGGGAGGCTTAAAGGTCTCAACACGCAATTGTACGCATGCGCACAACAAAACTGTGCATGTCTGCTGAGAAGCCATCCCAGTTGAATTCAATGGGATTGACTCCCAGGTAAAATGTGCATGAGAGCAGTCCTAGGAACCGGCACCAGCCCTGATTCACAGCATCATTGTGTGTTTTTGCCTGGCTTTAATACAATGGTACCTCAGGTTAAGTACGTAATTTGTTCCGGGGGTCCGTTCTTAACCTGAAACTGTTCTTAACCTGAAGCACCATGTTAGCTAATGGGGCCTCCTGCTGCTGCCGTGCCGCCAGAGCACAATTTCTGTTCTATCCTGAAGCAAAGTTCTTAACCCCAGGTACTATTTCTGGGTTAGTGGAGTCTGTAACCTGAAGTGTCTGTAATCTGAAGCGTATGTAACCCGAGGTGCCACTGTATGTTGGTGCTGCTTCTCCCCCAGCAAGGGAGGAGAAGGGAGTCTTTCTATCCAGCAGGCCTAAAGGCTTGCCCTGCCTCAATGATGATTGTCTTAGCTTGATGTTGACTTCCCCTCTCAGCTTCACTGGATGGCACCAGGTTCTCATGAGCCAGTGTGGTGTAGTGGTTAGAGTGTCAGACTAGGACCTGGGAGACCAGGGTTCAAATCTCCACTTGGCCGTAAAGCTCACTGGATGAGCTCACTGGCTCACAGTCTCTCAGCCTAGCCTACCTCACAGGGTTGCTGTGGGGATTAAACGAGGAGGAGGATATAACCACGCCACCTTGAGCTCCTTAGAGAAAAAGATGGGATATAAATGTAATAAAGAAATGAAATAAATAAAAGACTATGAACTCTCTACATCTTGTTCATAATTTTATACACCTCCACCATGTCCCCTCTTTTGGCTCATTTTTTCCCCTCTAAACTAAGCCCCCACCCCAATGCAACTATTCCTCTCTAAAAAGCTGGCTGTATTTTCCTTTTAACACCAACATAAATTGTACTCGATCTCCCGGTCCCAGCTGAGATAAGTCCATGGAGCATCTCATGAGTTTTTAAGAGGCATTTTTACAATGGCATTTTAAATGGTGTTATTATCTCCTCTGATTTGGACTGCTATGATTTATTATATGATGTACTACCCTGTGATCAGCAACAATGAAATGCAGGGTGTGTGTGGGTGTGTGGGTGTGTGTGTGATAGATGATAGATAGATTAGATAGATAGATAGATAGATAGATAGATAGATAGATAGATGATAGATGATAGATGATAGATGATAGATGATAGATGATAGATAGATGATAGATAGATAGATGATAGATAGATGATAGATATAGATAGATAGATAGATAGATAGATAGATAGATAGATAGATAGAAATAGATAGATAGATAGATAGATGATAGATAGATAGATGATAGATAGATAGATATAGATAGATAGATAGAAATAGATAGATAGATAGATGATAGATAGATAGATAGATAGATAGATATAGATAGATAGTTGATATATAGATAGATAGATGATATATAGATAGATAGATGATAGATAGATGATAGATAGATAGACAGATAGATAGATAGATAGATAGATAGATAGATAGATAGATGATGATAGATAGATGATAGATAAATAGATAGATAGATAGATAGATGATAGATAGATAGATAGATAGATAGATAGATAGATAGATAGATGATAGATAGATAGATGATGATGATAGATAGATAGATAGATGATAGATAGATAGAGGATAGATAGATAGATATAATAGATAGATAGATGATAGATAGATGATAGATGATAGATAGACAGATGGATGGATGGATAGATGGATGGATGATAGATAGATAGATAGATAGATAGATAGATGATAGATAGAGGAATGATAGATAGACAACAAAAACATCAGAACTCCAAAACAGAACCTCCACATGGGTGCTCAACCATTTTTACTCCAAAGACCTTACCGTAATTCCTAAACAGAGATTAAGCTTGGATCTTTATAAAAGGATTAAATACTGGGAAATGAAGTCTGAAGGTTAACACACACAAACTCCTTCTTGGATTTGAAGGACAGGACTGTGATGGGTCCTTAGATCAGGGGCAGAGCAAATGCTGTGACAGTATCGGGTTCCCAGTTCCATCTCTGATTCAAAGGATCTCAGGTTGGAGAGCTGGGAAAGTTCCATGCCAGACCAAGGATGGGGAATCAGTGGCTTTCCAGACATTCCTGGACTACAATTCCCATCATCCCTGACCACTGGACCATGCTGGGTAGGGCTGATGGGGTTAACAACACCTGAAGGACCACAGGTTCCCCACCTCCCTTTTAGACATCCTGGGAGTAGAGCATTGAGGACCATAAAAAACTGCCCCATTGATGTATTAAGTAGTTGAGCTTCCCATAATCAAGTTGGTTAAAAATTTACAACCCTAATTGAGTTACATGAAGGCAGATGTAAAGTAAAGTATAGCCATTCAAGTCTTCTATAAAAAAAATTAAAACTTGGTGACATCTCAAGAAAGTCTCTGGGCACAAGATCAAGGTTTCTGCTAAAAAAGAAAGGAAAGGAAATCACCTGGTTAGTTACTCTCTTCTCATGGTTTTTGTAGACCTCTGTCAAACACTTAACTTTTTTTTAATGCCTCCCTTAATTACCTTTTTAAAAATAATAAACGCAGAGTCATGCTTTTGATAATTGAAATGTAAATTTCAAGTAGTATATCACTTACACGCAATATATATTGTAATCGAGTGCCCCCAGAAGTCAAACTTGGGTGCCAAATAATAATTACATTTCTTTTGCGCAAGGTCGTTGGTAAAGTTCTGGGATTTGTATCCTCAGACTTCCCACAAGGAAGGGAGTTCTAAGACTGCCTGTATTGCAGAACTAATGAATTGGCCTGTCATGTGAAGTTTAATTCAATCAGAAAGCCGGTGTGTGCTGCCGCTAATAAACCATAATTATTGAAAAGAAAATTGGCTTTTTATCAGTGACAATGTAACTTAATTTCTCAAAATGATAAATACAGTAGAGATGAAGCAATATGCAATGCCAGGTGTTCCTTTTGCGTTCAGAGATTTGTTCACCTACAGTAAACACACACACAGTCAGGGACACACATGTTGTTGTTGTTGTTGTTGTTGTTTAGTCGTTTAGTCGAGTCCGACTCTTCGTGATCCCATGGACCAGAGCACGCCAGGCACTCCTGTCTTCCACTGCCTCCCGCAGTTTGGTCAAACTCATGCTGGTAGCTTCAAGAACACTGTCCCACCATCTCGTCCTCTGTCGTCCCCTTATCCTTGTGCCCTCCATCTTTCGCAACATCAGGGTGTTTTCCAGGGAGTCTTCTCTTCTCATGAGGTGGCCAAAGTATTGGAGCCTCAGCTTCAGGATCTGTCCTTCCATTGAACACTCAGGGCTGATTTCCTTCAGAATGGATAGGTTTGATCTTCTTGCAGTCCATGGGACTCTCAAGAGTCTCCTCCAGCACCATAATTCAAAAGTATCAATGTTTTGGCGATCAGGCTTCATATGAAGAATCAAATCAAGATCACCCATAGCCTGGACCATACATAGCTCCACTGATGATTGAAAACTTCTTGGTGATGATTCTACCCAAAACATTGAACTGAAATGCAACTGTGGCCAACCCATTCATTGCTCTTCATCTGTGACTCGTAGTTCATACATCAGTCGTGTGCGGTGAAATTTTTCGTAGGGGAACATTTATGGCCAGAGATTCCAAATTGAGAGGGTTATTGGCGGGGGCAACATTGCACAGGTGAGCATCACTCCTTCCTCCTTAACCCAGGCAGATGCTTCCCAGACTTTCGGAAGGAGACACCAAACCTCTGAAAGAACGCTGGAGCCCTGCTGCCTCCTTCCCAAAAGCCAGGTGGGCTTTGGGAAAGCAGCAGAAGCACTCTTGGATCCTTTAGTTCAGGCATGTCCAACACATCGATCGTGATAGACCGGTTGATCACGGGATTGATTTTCGTTGAGAGAGAGAGAGAGAGAAGCCCGGCATGCTCCGACTGGCTCCTCAGATCTGTGTAAACCAGGGGTCAGCAACCTTTTTCAGCCATGGGCCAGTCCACCATGCCTCAGACCATGTGGTGGGCCGGACTATATTTTGAAAAGAAAAAAAATATGAACGAATTCCTATACCCCACAAATAACCCAGAGATGGATTTTAAATAAAAGGACACATTCTACTCATGTCAAAACACGCTGATTCCCAGACCATCCATGGTCCGGATTGCGAAGACGATTGGGCCGTATCCGGCCCCCGGGCCTTAGGTTGCCTACCCCTGGTGTAAACTAATATAAAAATATAGTTTGACTTTTCTCACTTGTTTAGTTACTTGTCCGTCTAGTAACTGGCTCTGTCATGATGATATCTAAACATAACAACTGTATCCATGAAATAAAGGTCCATTTGTGTTTGTTTGTTTGTTTGTTTGTTTGTTTCATAAACTTAAATGACTTCGGGGAGGTGGGGGAAGGGAACGCTTGCTGAAGAATGACAATGGGACAGTGTGGTAGATCACTGTCAGTTTGATACTGTGATAGTAGATCACAGCCTACTTGAAGCTGGACATGCCTGCTTTAGGGGGACTAGCCTCATACCTTTAGTCTACTGATCACACGCCACTGCAGGTGCAGGTGTGAACCAGTTGACAAAGATGATGGCAGCCATCACATTCTAACCCAGAGTGGCTTACCCTCCAAGTGTCCACAAATTTCCAGGGACAGTCCTGGAAATAAAAAAGCCACCCCAGCTTCTGATGTGATCCCAAAATGTCCCTGTTTCTCCCGTCCGTGTTGCCGTTGCTTTATTGGTGTGTGTTTTTCTTTTTGTGGATCTACCAAAGAATAAAATAAAATAAAAGTGGGATTAAGGGGTGGGGTTTTTCCCCCAGGACAGGAAGACATGTGTGCTGTGTCCCATTTGTGTAGTGGTGGCTGCACTCGCCCTTCTTCTGATATGAAATGGTCTGTGGGGTGGGGAGGACACAGACAAAATGCGGAGTCGAGGAGGGTCAGTTGGGGGAGTGAGAAACGTCCCTATATTCATCTGAGGAATGTTGGCGGGTATGAGCCTCACATAAAGCAAATAGCAGTACGCAGCAATCTAGCCTTGGGGTTACCATCATATGAACTGCAGCAATCAGGCTATCCAGGAACGGTTGGCTGTAGCTAGTGAACCAAAGAAAGCTGGTAAAAGGCAGTCCCGGCCACAGAGGATAATTGGGTCTCCAGTGACAAAGATGCACCGTAAATTGCTTTCGGCTTCAAATGCATAGCTGTCAACGTTTCCCTTTTTTTAAGGGAAATTCCCTTATTCCGAATAGGATTCCTCGCAAGAAAAGGGGAAAGTTGACAGCTATGTTCAAATGGTTTAAAATAAAAAACACAACTGGGGGGGGGGGTAGGAGGGGAAAACAAGCCAAAAGGGGGTGACAGATGAAGAAATGCAGTCTGACAATTCTATGAGAAACCTTAATGACCACTTGCAACAGCAGGAAATGTTAGTATGATGACTTGGCGATCAGGATTTGAACCATGAGCCACAGAAGGAATTAAAGATTATTGTATGGTGGTTATGATATAAGAGAGAGAATATAAGGTGCAGCAAGGGGGGAAATTAAAACCGCTATGGAAAATGAGAGGGGAAGTCGGGGGAAAACAAAGAAAAAATTATTATGTTTTGGAATGTATATGTGATATTATTATTATTATTATTATTATTATTATTATTTAGTTATACCTCCCCCTCCCCAGCCAAGACCAGGCTCAGGGCGGCTAACACTTAATATAAATACAGTAAAAACATTTTTTTAAAAAAAACAAAAACAAAAAACACAGTTGATTAAAATATAAATTAGAATGAAAAAATGAAAAAGCAATAGCAGTAAGCGATACAACTCAATCATCTCTGCTTTGTTATGTTAACTAACATACGTAGTGGGACCCCGAAAGCGCTCGTCTCAAATCAAACCAAGACAAACAGAATCAAACTCCTTGGTTAATTCTAAGTCAACAGTGGCTACCCCACTGCAAATGCAAAGATTTCTCTGGAGACTGGCTAATATGAAACTATGAAGATATTTGATCTCCCTGATCCACACCCTCACCCCCAAATATATTGTTCCTATCTCACAAAACACAACCCTGGAAAAAGAAAATCACATTTATAGCCGAGAAGCTTTTGCCTAGAGAAAGATTATTCACCAACAAAGCATTATCTTTCACTATTATCTGAAGCCGCATGTAATAACCTGCCAAAGATGGGATATTAGATTACTTGATGTGAACCACTGTTCTGACCTAGTAAGCTAATTCATATACTCCTGCGGACGTTATTGAGGACCTAAATCCTGAGGTAAAGTTAGCTGCCTGGCTTCACAATGCAAGAGCCAAAGTGCTCTGTACACCAGCATGAGGGAAATGTATTGCAGAATGAATTGTCTTGGAGGGAAAAGGAGCCCAGAGAAACACACACAATTGAAAGCTTTGCCATGGTTCTTGCCAATTTGCCACGAACGTCAGTTAAATAAGGCCATAACAACAGCTGCAGTTCCAGCGCAGCAAAGAATAGGGGACCACTGAGAGGAGGGATGGAAGGGGGACCTGTGGCCCTCCAGGCGTTGGACTTCAACTCCCAGCCAGCTTGGCCAATTACCAGGAATGATGGGAGCTGTAGTTCATCAACATCTGGGGAGCCAGGAGTTCCCCAACAGCTCCTGTCTCTGGGTGAAAAGACTACACCTTTCTGTTCAGGATCCTTGTCAGTTCCTGCTGCCTCCTGTTCTGCCTCCCCACTCAGCTGCTCAAAGACCACCCAGCTAAAGGTAAAGGTAAAGGGACCCCTGACCATTAGGTCCAGTCGTGACTGACTCTGGGGTTGCGGCGCTCATCTCGCTTTATTGGCCGAGGGAGCAGGCATACAGCTTCCAGGTCATGTGGCCCTCATGACTAAGCCGCTTCTGGCGAACCAGAGCAGCGCATGGAAACACCATTTACCTTCCTGCCGGAGTGGTACCTATTTATCTACTTGCACTTTTTGTGCTTTCAAACTGCTAGGTTGGCAGGAGCAGGGACCGAACAATGGGAGCTCACCCCATCGCGGGGATTCGAACCGCCGACCTACTGATTGGCAAGTCCTAGGCTCTGTGGTTTAACCCACAGCGTCACCCGCGTCCACCCGCCCAGCTACACAGCTGCAAATAAAATGTTTTAAGTGTGTTGTAAAGCGCAATATACAAATGTGACACTATGCCCCGCGGAGGACCTTAAGGTCCACAAATGAGGTCCCAGGTTGCAAGGTGATTAGATTGGTCTTAACTAGGGCCAGGGCCTTTTCAGTACTGGCCCGGACTTGGTGGAACGCTCTGTCACAAGAGACTAGGGCCCTGTGGGACTTGACATCTTTTCGGAGGGCCTGCAAGACAGAGCTGTTCCTCCTGGCCTTTGGTTTGGACTCAGTCTGACCCTTATGTTTCCCTCCCCTTATCATAGCTATCAACGTTTCCCTTTTTTAAAGGAAATTCCCTTATTCCAAATAGGATTCCTCGCAAGAAAAGGAAAAAGTTGACAGCTATGCCCCTTATGGTCTTGATTTATCGGCTACTTTAAAATGTGGCTGCATTTTAAATTGCATTTTAACCTGTATTTTAAATTGGGGTTTTTTCTCTCTCTTTTTCCCTATTATGTTTTTACTGTGATTTTATTGGTGTTAACTGCCCTGAGCCTGGCTCTGGCCGGGGAGGGCAGGGTATAAATTATTATTATCATTATTATTATTATTATTATTATTATTATTATTAGATGGCGACAGTGAGCTATTGCACTGACAACAGGTCAGTGACTTTAAAAGAAAAAAGAACTAAATCTTTGTACAGTGGTACCTCAGGTTACATACGCTTCAGGTTACATATGCTTCAGGTTACAGACTCTGCTAACCCAGAAATATTACCTCGGGTTAAGTACTTTGCTTCAGGATGAGAACAGAAATCGTGCTCCGGCGGTGCAGCAGCAGCAGGAGGAGGCCCCATTAGCTAAAGCAGTGCTTCAGGTTAAGAACAGTTTCAGGTTAAGTACGGACCTCCGGAATGAATTAAGTACGTAACCTTTAAGTACTCCATCCATGGAACCATCAGATGTCAAAGCAATAAAAAAACTACCTGACATTCAGAAGACATCTGAAGGCAGCCCTGTTCAGGGAAGTTTTTAATATTTAACACTGTATTGTTTTTAATACTTGATTGGGAGCCGCCCAGAGTGGCTGGTGAATGGGCGGGGTATAAATAATAAATAAATTATTATTATTATTATTATTATTATTATTATTATTATTAACCTGAGGTACCACTGTACTTTTAATGAAATCCACCCCCCCCCCAAATAAAAAGTTTTTTGCAATATTTTAGCATAAAATGGAAGTCTTTCATTAAAAATAAAAGTCAGCAAGTTGGTAACCAGTCTTCGTGGCTTCCTGAGCTTCAATTTAAGCCCAGGGGGAAACATCAATAGGTAACTCCTTCCATGGAACCTTTTCAAATCAGGAAGCAAAGGCAGGCAGGGAAGCAGTAAAGCACTGGAGAAACTCACTTTGCACTGATAATGTAAGTGCAAAATCATAAAGAAATTGTATTGAGTAGAAAAAACAGAAGCCTCTTTTACGAGGCTAGAAAACTTTGGAGGTTGAGTTTCAACACAGTGCTCGTTTTCTGTTGAAATGCCATTTCTGGAAGGTAACTTTCTGAGCTCCAGTTGTGGGTTTTGGTATTAGGCTGCACGTTCTCAGCAATTGGGCCCTGGAGACGGACGCTTTCCAGCTGCACAGAAACCGGCTCAGTGATGAAGCAACTATAGACCAGTAAATGCCAGGTGCAACGAAGTGGTGAGACATCCAGTTTGCTAGAGGGAAAGGAAGTAGCAATGCATGTATGAGCAGCACCTGCCAAGCAGCAAGAGAGCTATACTAGGCAGACGACAGGGATAGAGGGAAACATCTGTTCTTCTTCTGCCTTTCAAGCTGAAGAGAAACAGGTGGATGGTGATGAAACCATGAGGTGTCCAGAACTTTCAAAAGAGCCACATGGTGTAGTCCTCCTGGGATTGTACCATTTCAGAATGCAGGTGGTGCTAAATGAGAGAGAGAGAGAGAGAGAGTTCACAACATACAAAGTGGAAAGAGGGGGAAAGAAGAGGGGTGGTTAGACCAAACTCAATTATGTCTGTCTGAAAAGGAAATGAGACTGCCTAATCTGAGCACCCGCCGAAGAAATGATGCTTTTGAATTATGGTGCTGGATGAGACTCTTGAGAGTCCCATGGACTGCAAGAAGATCAAACCTATCCATTCTGAAGGAAATCAGCCCTGAGTGCTCACTGGAAGGACAGATCCTGAAGCTGAGGCTCCAATACTTTGGCCACCTCATGAGAAGAGAAGACTCCCTGGAAAAGACCTTGATGTTAGGAAAGATTGAGGGCACAAGGCGAAGGGGACGATGGAGGACGAGATGGTTGGACAGTGTTCTTGAAGCTACCAGCATGAGGTTGACTAAACTGCGGGAGGCAGTGGAAGACAGGAGTGCCTGGCGTGCTCTGGTCCATGGGGTCACAAAGAGTCGGACACAACTAAACGACTAAACAACAACAAAATCTGAGCACCATCCCTGCATATAAAAATATAGTGGGAAAAGTTTGCTGGGGATGACCTTTGTGCCACCCACAACCTCCTCGCCTTGTGGTTTTCAAGATGGAGGACAGCATTTAATCATGTGACCTCCCCAAATACTTTCTGAAGTGGTGCATCCTCAGAGGGACTGTCCCAAGTGATTCTACTGAATGTAGACTCTTTGTTTCCTTCAACCGCAAATCGTTGCTGTGAACACAGAGGATGAAATCAAAGGAGATGCATCACTCAGCCCCTATGCACTAATCCTGTCCATTACAGCACCATTTGGATAAAGAAAATAGAATGAGGGGAGTTAAACACCCCTCCCACTTCACTTGTTTGATCAAAATCAGTGTCTTTGCAGTTGTTGATTATTATTATTATTATTATTATTATTTAATGTTGATAAACCTGATCACAGTAACTATGATTCTATGATTCTATGAAATCTTCTTGGGTGTTAAGATTCATGGAGGGGGCTCTCTTGATAGTTGTGCCACCTTCAGAAATTATGGGGATGGGAGGCCAGGAGATAGCTTTCCCCTCCACATTGAAGTGTGTCTAGCATCTTCATTATACAGCTTCTGTCATCTGCTGAAGTTGCACTGCCTTTCACAGTTAACATATTTTTTATGGGACCTGTTTTGTTCAGTCCGTACTGTGCTTCTAAATCTCTCCCCCCCCCCCCCCGCAATTGCACATATATTGTTCTGCTTCTTTTACTTATTCATAACTGTATGATCATATTGCTGTGACCTGGCTGGGAACATATGGTGAAGGGCAGGTAAGAAATCTTATTTATCAATAAATAACATTCCTCTTGTATGAGACTTAAGGGACACTTGGTTAGATCATCTGTATAATCTCAGATCAGTTGCCCTAATCATTATTCATTCACATTTCAATCAATCGAGGCACAAAATAAAGCTTGGAGTATGAACGGAAACTGCCTATAAAAGCAAATCATGTTAAGAGCAGCCAATGAGATACTAAATGAAAGGAAGAAGGGACAGAACGACTTTAATGTAATTGACCAACTGGCTGTGAAATATGCCAACAGAAGACATTGCTACATCTAGCTAATTAATCAGAGGAATGTCTATCCAACCCCGTGTTTCCAAGTGTCTCTGTGATCTTGTAAAACAGTTCATGCATCTCAAATTTGGGAAATGCTTTTAACAGTTGGGTCATCTCCTGGTAACGGGAGACGCAAGCCATTTTACTACTCACTTTTCTCCTCTTCTGCCTTTCATCCTTGGTAATCAAGCATTAGCACTCTAGTGGCTAATTGCCAGTCATATCAGTGAAGGGGGAGATAGATTGGAGGGAAGTTTTCACCTTCAGGAAACCATTTGCACATCACTTTATCTGCCAAGGATCCCCAGCATGCTCTAGAACCATGTTGCCCTACATGATGAAAAATATTTCCGAGGATGTACCCACCACCCTCCTATACCTTCATGGGGCAGGAGACAAGGCCATATAGTTCAGTGGGTAAGCATGCATGGAGAAAGTCCCCAATTCAATCCCTGCAGGCTTGACCTTATAGAAGCAGGTAGTCTTCCCTATCAGCCTCCTTGTTATTTAGGTGAAGCCCTATTGCTGGTCCCTACACAGGATAAACTATGTGGTGTGGGGACCCAGGGGAAA
>JAXCMG010000039.1:12007763-12021549 GCA_034642415.1 Podarcis siculus
GACCCAGGGGAAAGCCTTTTCAGGCTCCTCACATATGTAACTCCCTGCCTCTCAGGATTTTGTCCACCTGGCTTGGGAGGATGGGCCCCTGACTGACTCCAGCTACAAAAGCTGTGGTCCTGACTGACTCCAGCTACAAAAGCTGAGGCTGCTGAACAGACTTTTGGGCTGGGTTGTTGTTTGGAGGATTTTGTTGCGGGTGGTTGTTGCTGTTGGGTTGTTGCTGTCAATAGCGCTGCTTCTTCATATCTTTATTTCAGATCTTGTGATTTATGTGGAAATTGTTCAGTTTGGTTGTGTATTTTTGGATGTCTCATTTATTATTTACGGCTATTTATGTTTCTGTCACATTTTGGCTGGGACATTTAGCTGATATAAATGTGTATGGTTGCAATCAAATTCAAAGGCCTCCAACAATTTACCCAAATGGTAATGTTCGTCCATATCTTTGCAAATAACACGAAGTAGCTGTGCAAAACAGGTGGATGGGATGGGCATCATTGCTGGAGTGAAGGCTTCATCATTTCCAGTTTCTAATTCTAGACTTAGCTGTATTTCACTTCATTTCTGCATATAATTTCTGGGCAAGTATGAGCATTATTCACCTTCTGCTGTCGCACTCAGTGGCAGCTTGTAAAGGACAGAGGCTTCTGCAGGAACAATTCTGACCTTTTCAGCTTCCTGCCTTTGGACTGGCATGTTCTTCACATTGTGTTCTTTTGCTAGTGACTCCTTCTATCATCTGATGGAGTCCGTCTCCATTCAATTTTGATAGGAATCCTTGGGGTCCTAAAATGCTGCTGTTTTCCCCTGCCTTTAGTGCACTTTTCTTGCTTCTGTTTTATTTTCTAGTCCTTGGAATATCTGTAGTTTGCCATTTCTTTCCCCCCAGCAACCAAGATGTATCTGTCCTGTGATGGGCTCATCAGAGATCAAGAAGTCTGTAGAAGTTATTTACTGTAAACGTTACTACGCAATACAGGTGGGTGGATGTTAAGGAATCCCTACCCAAAAGACAGATGTGACCTTTTTCCTTTTTTTTTGCAGAGAAGCTGGTCTCTTGCTGTGCAGGAGCTAAAGACCATGCACTCATTCAGAATTAACTGTTTAGTTAACACTCAGTACAATGGTCCTCAGGTCTACTCAAAAGTAAGTATTTGCTTTTAACAAGGCTTACTCTCAGCTAAGTGAGTATAGGATGGCAGCCTAGTCTTTGGTTTAGCGTTAGCATTGGGGAAAAGAGGTCTCTTGTGCCTTTAGTAGCTGTGTGTCAGGCAGAAATTCAACAGGTTAACCCTTCCCTAGTAGGGAAAAACAATTACGGGGAAAACTTCACCACGACATACATCACTAATGCAATCAATTCTAAACCATTCACAAACTTACTTAATGTTTGACTGTATTATTTGCATTGTATATGCATGCAATGTTTCTTGTGTGGTTGGAGTATATGGGGATTGTTCTGTTTTTAGAAACTGAAAAATAAAGTTAGGAATATTTTTTTAAAAAAATTAAAAGAAAAAGACAATGAACTAATTTTAACACCAGCAGTCACACAATCTATTGAAAACAAGGCCTTTTTCTTGCTTGGAGTTTCACTAGAACCACACCAGGGAATGTGTCTAATGCAGGAGTTGCCAACATGGTGCCCTCCAGGTTGCAAACGACAACAGCCATCAGTCCAAGGTGGCATAGCCAATGGTTCAGGATGATGGGTGTTGTAGTCCACAACATTTGGTACACACCACCTTGGCTTCCCTGGCTTAATCCATGAGTCCTGTAGTCTAATTATGTCCTTAGCATGTTCCTCTTTCTCTTCATTCTGTTTTAAAGGTAAAGGTAAAGGGACCCCTGACCATTAGGTCCAGTCGTGGCCAACTCTGGGGTTGCAGCGCTCATCTCGCTTTATTGGCCGAGGGAGCCGGTGTACAGCTTCCAGGTCATGTGGCCAGCATGACTAAGCTGCTTCTGGCGAACCAGAGCAGCGCACAGAAATGCCGTTTACCTTCCCACCAGAGCGGTACCTATTTATCTACTTGCACTTTGATGTGCTTTTGCTAGGTTGGCAGGAGCAGGCCGAGCAATGGGAGCTCACCCCATCTGGTTTAGAGAATAATAAAACAGATGCTACCAGATCAGAACTAAATCCAAAGGCTTATTCCCCTTGCCATTTAACACCAACAAGAACTGAAGAAATTATATGTTGATTTCCCCCCGCCTTCAATGGCACAGACGTAAATATATCTACCTGCAAAAATTGGTGACTCAAGCCACTGCTAAAGGCACTCATACCAAGGCTGGGTGAGAAGTAGGCAACTCTAAGTGGCAATTAGCTTTAGATGACATACTCCCCTCCCTTCCACTCCACCAGAATTTTCCTCCCAAGTCACCAACCCTCCCTCCCTCCCACCAGATCCCATGAATAGCTCACAACCTCTCCACATCATCTGCGAAAGCCACCTTCAGCATTACAAAGGTGATCTCCATCTGTCTCTGAACCAGTTTAAGTAGCAGAGTGCTTGACACAAGTAGATGGCAATCATATAATCAACAGGTTCCGCTCTGCAGAGGTATCTCTCATTGCATACAAGACTTGCAGGCAAAAGAAGCTAGGGGATAGGTACTCTTTGATCTGAAGTACAGAAATATTGTGTCAAGAAATACGAGGAAAAGGAAGAAAAGGGAGGGAGGAAGGGAGGGAGGGAGGGTAATAAGCTAAGCTCTAGCCTACCCAGAAAAAAATAATATTAGTTTTCAATAGGGATGTGCAAGAATGGTTTTGCTTTGTTATTCTATTCTATTTTTTTGTTGCAGAAGTTTTATTTAGATACTGTTCTGTTCTGTTCTGTTCTGTTATTTATTAGAACCTTTTTAGCTTCATGCACACATCTGGATTTTTGAGCAAGTCCCGTGGGTGGCATCCCCTCTGGACACATCAATAAAATTCATCTGAGCCTTCAGAAGTACATAGAGCTGAAAGAGGAAGTAAGTAAGAGTGTCAGTCTTCCCACTTCCTCCTTCAGCTTCAGCTCCTGACCAAGGGGACAGTGAGGGAGTGTTCACAGGCTTTGTGGGCACCAAGGAAGACACTGAGGGCAGGACTGTGGTCGTGGGCACTGTGGTGGCAACCCATGCAGTTAAAAGCATGTTTCTGTAGCTACTTACATTAGTTTTGATAGCTCCCCCACTTTTTAACCTCTCTCCTGCCCCCTAAATGCCTTGCAATTACACAACATCTGGGGCATTCTTGGAAACTAATGTGAGAAGAAGAAGCCATACCCTTCAACATTTTGTCTCCAACATTGGGGCATCAGAAAAGGCACCTCTTCTGGTCCAGCAGGGTCATCCCAGAGCACTGGACAGGAAGGCACTTTGGTGCAACCCTGCTGATGATCACCAGAGTGCCAGGCCAGAAGCTGCTCTTCAGCAGGGTCATGCCAGAGTGCCTTCTGGTCTGGCACTCTGGAGCTTGTCACCAGAGTGAAGGTTTTTGGTCCAGTGCTCTGGCACGAAGACTTGCACCAGAGTAAACAGGACATTTCAGGATCCAAACAGAAGCCAGAAATTGGCATCTGTGATCCTGGATGCCCTGCTTACAATGGGACACTTGCCAGGTATGGGATGCTGAACTAAATGGGTTGCTGGCCTGATCCAGCAGGCTATTGTTATGTTTTTAAGAGCCCTTCTTTGACTTTAGCCCCTTTGACTTTAGGTAGAATCAGAGCTCCAAATGCTCCAAATATCTGCTGAGATATAAATAAATAAATTCCTCCACGCTTTTTGAAAAGAAAAGAAAAGAAAAGAAAAGAAAAGAAAAGAAAAGAAAAGAAAAGAAAAGAAAAGATGACAGGTCATCAGAAAAGAGGTTCCAGCATAGCCCTCTCTCGGTTTTCTTTTCAGGAAAATTCATTCCATGAGGGAGCATTCAACAATGCAAGCTGGCCTCTGGGAAGGACTGTACCACATTATTATGTTCTTAGTGTAGAGCTGCTCTCAGAGGCAGAGCACTGCAGATCTGGTGCCTACTGTGCTGAATCCAGGAGATGCTGTTTTATGTGCTGCATTTGAAGTAAGGAATCAGAAGTGCAAGTCACCCTCTGATCTGCAAACCTTCCGGCTCAATACAATGTGTCTAAATTGGCCCTCCGTCTCCTATCATTATCCCAGCAGATGCTCTGTCCTCCCTGCCCTCCTTTTCCTGGGTCCTGCCAGCTATTCCAAAGCAGCACTGAAATGGCTCTCCTTTTCATTAACAGCTATGTCTCGAGAGGAAACATTTTTTCCATCCCACACGATGGCGAGTGTCACACATTGGCAACAGGGGAGCAAATAAATCCCCAAGACCGGCAAATTGCGCTTGTCAGCTGCAGCTCTAAACTGCTCGAAGTCTGAGCTGCTTTGGAATCAGTTCAGCCGAGTTCATTTTGGTATTCATCAGTCCATGTCATTTTTATTTCCCCAGCAAAGCTGGCAAGCCTCGAAATATTTTCCCTCCCCTTCCTCCTTTTCCTTAGCTCAGAGCATTCCAAGTGCATCTAAAATCAACAAAGCAATGCACAAATCTTTGTCACCTTCTTGGAGTCATTTATCACCATCAAAATAAATGAATATTCCAGTTGGTTTGAATGGCACACATTAGAGATAATGGCCCTCCGTAAAATCTGGTGTGTAACTAAACCATTATCACTGAATGTGCAAGGAGAACATTTATTTTGCCTTCCATCACAAAAAAACACACCAAAACTATTCCTCCAGGGATTTGCTAATAAGTTTCTGGATTGTTGTTTTTTTGGAAAGAAAGAAATACCAAACTTGATCAAGCAGAAGAAAGGGGTAGCGATTCTTCTTCTCTTCAGAGTTGCAAACAAGATCCAATCAGATTGTCAACAAGCATCTCAATGCATTTGAAATGAACTCTAGGGTGTGTTATGGAGGATGTAATTCTCATAAAGTAAATCTATCCTTGCTTTCATGAAAACTTCACTTACTGCCCCTCCCATTGTCTTCTACCATGTCAACACTCCTTGGTGTTCTCGCTCACTTCCACTGGCTTTACGGGACCAGCTCCTTAGACTAGCCAGCTATGCTTTTTTGACTGACCACCTATCTCCTCAATCCTTGCCCATCCTGGCTCAGACAGGGCTGGGCAACGGGCATTGTGGGGTGGTGAATGCTTCCCTCTGCGATGGATTCTTCCCAGACCCTCTTAAAGTTATCAAATCACTTCTTAAATAACCATCTTTGTGTGAATGTGCATGCTTGCAAGTCAAATCTACTACTACAAACAGGACTTTCGCCTCTCTTCCAACCTCTTCAAACACAATGCTTTTCAACAGAGCCCATTCAGACATCCCAGTGATAATGGGACCCATTGTCCTGTTACAATTGTAGATCAATCAAACACATTTTTCACATACATATGTAGGAACATAAGACAAGCCTGCTGAATCAGGCCATGTTGGGATTCACAGAATGCTGTGTGAGATAGTAAGTCTGCAGGCTTGAGTTTGCTAGCTGATGCAACCAGCCTGCAATACTTTCTATGGAAGTGCTGGGTCAGAATGACTCAGCAGCAATGTGCTAACAGTTGATTGGCTGTCATCGGTTTAAAAGGGAAACCCGTCCAGCAGTAAAAGGGGGGTGTAGAGGAGTGTGGTCAGAGAGAGAGAGAGTTAGAGGTCTTCCTATTTGCCTTAAGGTGCAGCCAGGTACTCTTTTTGACTGTATGAACTGCTCGTGTATTATAGCCTGTAGATATTTGTATATACACTGGTACCTCAGGTTACATACGCTTCAGGTTACATACACTTCAGGTTACAGACTCTGCTAACCCAGAATAGTGCTTCAGGTTAAGAACTTTGCTTCAGGATGAGAACAGAAATCGTGCTCCGGCGGCGCACCGGCAGCAGGAGGCCCCATTAGCTAAAGTGGTACCTCAGGTTAAGAACAGTTTCAGGTTAAGTACGGACCTCCGGAAGCCTGGAGGTCTTAAGGAATTAAGTACTTAACCCGAGGTACCACTGTATAGCTCACAATAAATATACTGCACTGAAGAACCTGGAACTCTGAGCATTTCTGCTAAAGCGCAGTGGAGAATTCGCGACAAGCCAGTGCCCCGTCTAGTCCAGTAGCCTGTTCTCACAGTGGACAACCAGATGTCTGGGGGAAACCTGAAGGACCTGAACATAAGAGCACTCTTTCCTCCTGCAGTTTTCAGCAACTGGCATTCAGAAGCATTTTGGCCCTTGACCGTGGAGCCAAAGCATAGCCTTCATGTGATCAGGCTCCTAGGATGGACATACATGGTCATAAGAATGTCAGAGCTCTGCTGGATCAGACCAAAGGCCTGCTTAGCCCAGCTTCCTATTTCCCCCAGTGACCAACCAGATATCTGCCAGAAGTCTACTAGCAGAGCACAGGGGCAATTGCCTTCTCCTGTCATTGTTCCTCAGCAACCAGTATCCAGAAGGATGCTATCTTGGATCCTGGACGTGTCATGTAGCCATCACGTCTAGCAAACTTTGATATCCTTATCTCCCATAAATTTGTCTAACGTCCCTTTTCAGTGAGTGGTTAAATTAATGTAAGAAAAGCATGCCGGCATGATACCTAGGCAACTCTAAGTATCTCTACCAAGGGGTGTTTATTCAGACTGAACCAGGCCATCTGCTCTTCGGCAACGGTGAAGGAACATTCTGAAGACTAATCTTGACAATCTGTCATTTTACTTGGGTCCGTTGCCTGACAGGGACAAGGTGATCTATCAAATCCTTCTTGACTGGACCCCAGTGCAATCAAAGCACAAGTAAAGGAGAGATAATCACAGGTGGTAGCAGCAGCAGCAAATTGTCTAGTACTCATATGCTCCTTCTCCTAAAAGTAGTGCATGTCACTGGAGAGAGGGGCTGCTTGCTTTAACTGCCTCTGGCTATATTCCTCAATAGGGAATGCTCAACCCTTTTTTTGTGTACGTCTGCATTAACAGCAGTTTTCTCTCAAGTGCAATGCTAGAGCCTCACATTAAGCAAATGCCATTGCACACTATGATTTGCTAGCACCTAGTTTCCTAAATTTTTTAGCTTGTCCCTTTGTTCTTCCCTCTGCATGCATACATGCATGCATTCTATTATTTAGTTACCGTATTTTTCCATGTATAACACGCCCCTGCATATAAGACGCCCCCTATTTTGGGGGACTCAAAATTAAGAAAATGCACTATGCCCTATCTGTGTATAAGACAACCCCTTATTTTAAACTTCAGAAATTTAGGGGAAAATATAGTCTTATACACAGAAAAATACGATATATTGATGATGCATAAAAGTTTTTTCCCAGGGCAGGGCTGAGGAACCTCCAGCTCAGGGAGTGAATGTGGCCCTCCAGCCTTCTCCATCTGGTCCTCAGAACTGTCTCCAGGCCATGCCTCCTATGCAAATCACACCCCTTCACCAGCATTACTCCATACCCACCTTGAGATCTTTTGCCTGTCTGGAATGTGTCCTTGGAGTATGGTAATGCCTCTTGTTTGGCTGGACAGAAAATGGAGCTGTGTGTGTGTGTGTGTGTGTGTGTGTGATGTAGCCTACTATACAAAGGTAAGAGTCTCATTGATTGCTCTGCCCCCCTTTTGGCTCTATCGCCATCCACTTTTTGACTCTCACCCCTCCTGTCATTGGCATGCAGCCCCTAGAAATTTGCTCGTGAGGGAATGAGGCACTTGGGATGAAGAACAGTTCCCCATTCCTATTCTAGAGAATCAGAACTGCACCCAGTGGCGTCCTGGTCAGAAGGCATCGGCTTGGCTTCTCCCACCAGACAGAGGTTCCAGCAGTGCCCCTGAGACTGTTTGATCCTCTGCTTGAGCACTCTGCACCAAAAAAAAAGAAAGATGTCCAGCAGTAGGATTTCCAACTTGGGAACTTCCCCTGTGTTCACCAAGCCTTTAGCATCCATCATCTCAAAGGGGCAAATGGTGTTCAGCCACTCAGGAATAAGCTGCAATACTTCTGAGATGCCACCAGAAGTCCAATGCTGGTTGAACTTATGGTTCAATATGTGCCTGATCTATATAGATGTCTATGAAAGGTATGGCTTGAGCTCCATTGGTGATGAAGATCAGATACTCCAAGTCTTCCACGTGAACTAAGGGATTCCCATGAATTGTGGATCATGAGCTCACACTGTCCAAGTTATTGCCATTTATACACATTGTCCATCATGGTCAGGAAACCTAGCATGGCTCTAGGGGAAAGGAGTGGCCCTCCAAGCATGAATTAAAATCCCAAGTAAAAAAGACATACACAAATGCAATATATCAGGGGAAATGCTTGCAAAAATATGAATATCAGCCAAAATTTCATACCAAAATGTGTGTGCTTGGAGGACTACACACAGAAATGCTGATGAGTTTTCTGGAGAGCTTTTTTTCTTAGGGAAAAGAATTGCAAGCTGATGTGGAAACATGGAGGACTGAAGATTGGAGAAATTAGAAACAGAGAGAGTGGAACTGACAGATTTGCCCATATCTGCAATAAACCTGACTAAACTTGGTCTATCTAACTATCTAGTCACCTATCACACTTTGAGGATGAGGCCTCAACAGATTCTCTTCTTCCTGTGATACATTTCCACTTGGGATCTTTATCAAGCACTGCTAAGTCTTTCCTCTGATCCTTCAGAGTGCAGCCTTCCTGACTTCCCATCGAGTGTGACAGCCAGCGTGCTCAAGTGTAAAGAGACACGCTGTACCAGGGTGACACCGCTGACACAAATAAGGGAATTTAAACTCTTCTAGCATTGTGTCAGGCTGTCTTGGGTGGTACTGGCGTAATTCATATTCATGGAGTATGGCAGGCAGATTATAGAAGCAAAGTCATAGGGGGCAACCAAAAGCTAACATTTCAAGACAGACAGTGAGGATGGCCCTTCAGCTCCAAATGTGTTAATTTTGCAAGGCTTGGTGATACTTTCTCACACTATTATTCCCACAAAGAAAGAAAAGCTTTTGAGTTCAGGGAAATGTCTGTCATCACCGCGATAGCAAAGGATGGGCAAGAATATACCAGGTGGAAAAATGAGAAATTTCAACAGAGGTTTCAAGTAAGTCACTGGGAAACTTAAAAAATGTTAAACTATGAACCTATGGGAATCTAAATTCTGCAATCAGACAACCATTTCATTCTGAAATTACAAGCTTCGGTAATGCAAATGGGACCAGTCATTTGTAGAAACACAAGTTACTTCTCCTCTCCACAAACTCCCCCACCCCGTCTCTGTTAACCACAAATTGTTGGGATTATATGCATGGCGCTTCTAGGCAACGGAGCTTCCACATTCACTTCCATGGCAGAGGGAGGGGGCAACTCCATGTGCACACCTAAAATAACAATAGTCTGGAAACGCTCCTAGGATGTAAATCAGGGAAAGGAAACATGTAATCCTCCCAATATGGTTGACCTACAATTCCCATCATCCCAGACCACTGGTCATGCGGACTGGGGCTGATGGAGGGACACAGATTCCTCATCCCTAGACTAAACCATAGAATTGTCATATCCCTCCCCACACTGTTTTCAAATCAGGAAAATGAGGATACACAAATATATTTGTAACACACCAAGAACCACCATCTGCAGAGAAGCCAGCTCTGATTTATACACTGTTAAACATTGCTGAACACTTTCTCTCTCTATCTGCTGTAAAGATGGATGAATCTGTCCGTGCTGGTTTCTCATTTTTTCCGATGTTAAGTTCAGCTCTACATAATTCCACATCAGTCTGTGATTTTAAAAAGTTTGCGATTAGAAAGGGGGGGAAATCCTCGTGGTGATCTGTGGGCTTGATAGTGCAGATCTCTCCCTACTTGGGGGTTTCCTAGGGACATCTAGCTCTCTAATATGGAAAGGAGGACATCCTGCAACCACAGAGATGAGTCAGTGTAAGGGTTAACCAGAGAATGGATTAAGGAACAGGAACCCAAACCGCAAAAGTTAAGACATCCTGCTTAACTTTATTGATTTGCAAGTATAACACAAGGCTACAATGCAATAACAATGCATTTGATCACAAAGTCCCAACCACAAAAGAGGATATAAAGACTAAAAGGTTTGATCCTTTGTTTGCAGGTTAGAGATTCAAGGTGCCAATTGCCACCGCCTCTCCTTCACTTGCCAACTCTATAAGACCTGCCTGCAAACCTTACCCAGGTCAAGAGAAGGGGTATTTCCCACCTTATCTGCAATTTCTGACCGCAGCTTATCCCCATGTCCTGCTGTAGCATTATTGACAGTTCTTAACATTGACTTCATGGCATAGCCACTCACACAAAAACTCTATTAGCCTTGCTCCTGGCAGATGCTAGATTACAATTAGCAGCTTGCTGGAAGGATGCAACCGGACCGCCACACCATGACATGGCTCGATAGAGTATGGCACATCGCCACGTCGGAGAAGTTGGCATGCCATGCCTGGTTAATGCAAAGCACAATAACAACAACAAAAGATTTATTCTTCTTAATATGGCAATCTTTCATTGACTTTCTAAACAAACAGCAAGGCTTATGCCCTCCGAGAAGTCATGTTTCATTTTGGAGAGGACTTGTTAATGCAGTAGAATTTGATCGACTTGCCCCTCTGCCACCTACTTCACTTATTTCACCCTCTCACTTCCCCCACCTTCTTGCAAGATCTCTCTCCCCACCACTTCTTGCCAGAAAGTTTAATGGTCTCTCCCAAAACCCCTTCATTTTATTGATGTGACAGCAAGTTCTTATTTATGTTGTATGCCTTTTAAGTGTGTTAAAATTTCAATAAAGGTATTGGAGAGAGAAGGTTGAGGTGGCAGTGGTGGGCATTCAAGAGCATGTGGAAGAATGGTCTGAGACTGCCTCTCCCAGCAACCTGTGGGCAAAGAGTTGTTGGACAGTGGACTGGACCTCATCAGAAGGTGGTGAACCAAGTTTTATTAGGAATGGTTGAGGGAGTTGGTGGTGTTTAGCCTGTACAATAGGAGACCGAGAGAAGATATGATAGCCATCTTCAAATGGATGGATCCTCCATCCTTCACATGGAGGATGCAGCAAGCTTGATTTCTCCTGCTCCGGAGGATAAGACCCAAACCAATGGATTCAAGTACCAACTGAACATCAGGAAGAACTTTCTGATGGTAAGTGCTGTTCAACAGTGGAACAGTCTCCCCTGGGAAGTTGTGGACTCTTCTTCTTTGAAGGTTTCTAAGCAGAGGTTGGATGGCCATCTGTCATGGATGCTTTAGTTGAGATTCCTGCATTGCAGGGCATTGGACTAGACGACCCCCGGGGTCCCTGCCAACTGTACAATTCAATGATTCTTTGATAATATTGGTGTCATTTTCTACCAGGAAAATGGGGGCAGGTGCTTGAAGTTTGGGATGAGCAGGACCTGCTTTAAGACCACCCAATATTTAAAACAGGTTGAAACAAATGACAGTCACAACATTTAGGAGCTAAAGAGGTATATGAAGAAGGTCCCAACATGGTCAAGTAGGGCTAGAAGCGACTCCTTGTCTGAAACTCTGGTGAGGTGCTGCCAGCCAATGTAAATGTCAGGCTTCAGGAAATCTGCTTCCTCCCCTTGGCAGTAGATAAGCAGAACAAAGGAAAAGGAGTTTCTTACCCGTTAGAAACTTTAATAATCACAGCAAGAGAACAAAGAACCCATCTCCTAGAAATGGCGGTGTTCCCAGTTAAGTTCATTCGCCTTGCCATCCCTATTAATCTATGTCACTCCTACATCTTGTAATCTGAGCTTGTACCCTCTGTGTTTTCTGTTCTGACACTTTCTGAGCTCTCCGGGACTTTGAGGAAGTGGGTAGATACTACCCAGAGACTGTGAATCTGTTAACTTTCTCTCTTCCAGTGTTTCTTCTCCTAGCTGTTCCCCACCCAGTATTTCCCAGCTTCTGCCTTCTGAACTATGCCCCTCTGCAAACCACTCTTCCAAATCTATACTGTCTTCCTGCTCCTGGGAAGATTCAGGATCAGGAGGAGTGGGGGGCTCCCACCATTCTCCCTCAGTGCAGCCCTCCTCAGCACGGTCCCTGACAGTAAATAATACTGAGCTAAATGGACCAATGGGTCTGACTCAGTATACAGCAGCATTTTCCATTCCTTCCTCTATTCCTAAAATGGGTGGTGCCCAGGAAAGAACCTCTGAGGAAATAATATCCTATAGTAAACTTTATATTGTAAAGTTACAAAATACTTTGGGGGCAATCAGAAACAGTTTCTTGCAAGCCCCATTTCGTTTTGACATATTTCCAGGTCAGGGTGATTAGGGTCCACAGTAAGTGATTCAGAAGATTAATTCACCTTTGCAGTATAAAACCTTTTGATATCTCTCTTTTTTACTACCCTTAGCTGTCCTATAGACCTTTTATGAGTCTTATTGATAGTTGTCTGGTTTTAATTGGGCTTTCACATATGGAAGTGAAATTGCAGGCTAGCTTCCCTGTGTTAGTATTATGGGCTAGCCCCTTTACATTTCCAGCTAAGTTAAAAAATTTTGGAGATAGCTTAGAAGTTGCAAGCTGTGATTACTCAAATTGCTGTACATAAGGTTGGTAGAAGGCAGCATTATTTCGCAAAAAAATTCTGCAATAATAGGAACATCAGGTTGGCTCCAGACTAAGTTACTTGAACTTCAGTCCCGGTGAAATCAAAGGGACATATTAATCATGACCTCAATGGGAACAAAGTACAAAAGAATGAATCTGGATCCAAACAATTGTTTGTGCAGCACCATTTCCTAGTCCTTATGCTTGGAAGAAGAAACTCTTATTCTAGTTCAGATAGTGGGAAACATGGAAGACACAAAACCGCCACACTTCTGGCTCCTGAACAAAAGACGAAGAGGTGACAATATGCACAGGAGGAAACATAACTCAAGATTATCCACTCACCTGGGGCTCCAGGTGGGTGGCCTTTGTCGCATGGTGAAGCCGTGGTGGGTCTGGCGAGACCATCATTTTCAGTGCAGCTGATGAGGCAGTCATCTCAAGGGTAGGGAATACATCTCTGGCCACATTGGACAACCAGGTGTGTGCAGGCAGTGCCCATGCGTGCAGCCCGCCCCTGGCCTATTTAAGGGGGCAGCCAGGTACAGGCTGCCCGCTTGCTTGACCATCGCAGGATTCAGTTTGGTTGGGTTCAGGAAATAACTCACAGTCTGGCTTTGCCAAAGGAGAGAGAAGTTGGGGGATGGAAAGACTAGTGGATAAAGGGTCTGTAAAAAGGTGAAGCTGGTACTGTCAGTCTGTTGTGGTTGTTGTGGTTGTCATCGTCATCATTGTCATCATCTGAGATCCTTCTTTGTGTGCCCCCTCCATGAGTGATCTGGAGGGAGGTGGGCCTTTTCTGTGGTGGCTCCCCATTTGTGGAATGCTCTCCCCAGGAAGGCTCACCTGGCACCTTCATTACATATATTTAGGTGCCAGGCAAAAACGTTTCTCTATAACCAGGCCTTTGGCTGATTAATTTTTTAATGTGTTTGTGGTAGGGGGGTTATTGGTTTGTGTTTGTTTGTATTTTATAATTGTACATAATTTAGTTTTATTATGTATTTTGTGTTCTCGTTTTGTATTTTGATGCTGTGAACCACCCTGCGAATTTCAGAAACTTATTATTATTATTTCTCTAACTTGCCTTGGGATCAGTAATTGATAATGGATAGGATACAACAAATTAAACAGTCACACACATACAAGAGAGAGAGAGAGAGAGAGAGAGAGAGAGAGAGAGAGAGAGAGAGA
>JAXCMG010000039.1:12027319-12073938 GCA_034642415.1 Podarcis siculus
ACACACACACACACACACACACACACATATATATATACACACACACATATATATATTCTGTGTCCTCTGTGTCCATATGATCATAGTTATGATCACATCACGATTGTTTCTGTGCAGTATATTACCAATACCAAGGATTCATGGAGGAGGAGGAGGAGAAGAAGAAGACTGATGCAAAGTCATGTTAACAGAGCTTTTGTGTGAATCAGTGCCATATCATCAACACAGAGGGGTATAGTTACAAATAAATTGAAGAAATAAAAGATTGTCTCCTTTTTTTACTTCATTCTCATTTTAGATCCCATTGCTCAATGGAAGCTGGTCCATTAGGGTGATGGGACCCTGTCCCACCAACCTCAGTTGTATCAAGGTGGAGGTCAGGAGCAGGCCAGCAATAACTCACAAGGTGCCAGTGAAATTAACTCTTAATTCAAAGAAACAAAACAGCAACTCTTCCCAGTAGGTCTTGCCCCAATGAGGCAGGTGCAAGGACTGACAGTCTCTGCCTTCCCAGCACTCACTAAGACTCCTCCTCCCTGGGTCCTCCCCCCCCCCCCCCAGCAATCAAAGACTCCTTCATCTTGTCTCTCTTTGCTCCACCCTCTTTGTTCCTTTTTGTGTTCTGGGAGATCAGGGTGGGGGGAAGCTGGTTGCAGCAGGAGGGAAGACTCCCAGGCTTCTTCAGCAATCTGCCCCCACTCCTTTCCAGCCTCCGCTTCTGCCTCTGAATCTAGACTTCTCTCTTCCACAGCCTCTTCCTGCTCACTAAACCCTGATACCTCTTCAGCTTCCAACACCTCCTCCTCCCAATCTGCCCCCTCTTCTCCCTCTGACCACTCATCAGCATCCCACCTCCAATCCCCCAGCCCTGAGCCTTCATCCCCTGTGGGTTCCCCACCATACCTCTGTGTCCAGCCAGTCCATGACAGTTTGACCTCTTCTATTCCCCACCTACCTACCTGCCTGCCTGTGATGGCCTGGGATTTGGACTCAGAGGCTGAATCTGAGGAATCCCAGCCTGCACAGGATTCCCTGCCTCCAAAACCAGCTGAGCCGGGGCTGGGGCTTGAGCCTGAAGGGTCCTCACCTGTGCTGGATCCTCAGGTGCAGGCACCAGCTGAGTCTGCTTTGGCTGCTGAGGTGATGGAGGACCTATTGCCTGCAGGTGCTCCACTCTCAGCTCCATCAGGGGAGGCTGAGGTTGCCTCTGGGTCCAGTAACCCTCCAGCCTCTCCTGAGCTGCAGAGGCTCAGGTCAGAGAGGCGGAGGGAACTAAGTTCCCGCAGGAGGAATCCTTGCCCCCAGGCCAGGAGAGGCGAGTCACCTGTGGACTGGGGCCACCCTATGCCTCGGGGCAGATAAAAGCCAGCCAGCCCCAGTCCCAAGTTTGCGGGAGCAACATTGTTGGTAGCCAGTTCCTGCCTGCACCCTGCCCTGCCGGATCTCCTGAACTCACCCAACTCCCTGCCTTGGACCCAGCTTCAGCTTTGATGGACGGCTTCAACACAGCACCCTCAACCTTGGACTGAACTTGGAGCACGCCTCACGGAAACCCACGGGACCAGCACACTGCCTTCCAATCCAATGGGTAGCCCTGGCTGTCAGCTTCCTCCTCCTTAGTGTAGTGTTGCCCTTGTGGAACTTAGCAGGGAAGAGGATAGCAACAAAACTTTAATTTGTTGACCCTGCCTGCCATTGGCTCTGGCGCCACCTACTGTTGAACTCCCCACCTTCCACCCTATGAGCACCATCAATCACTCCCGTTGCTGTTCCATAATGCCATTCCATTAAATCTGGTGAAGAACAAAAATACAGCTGTGTTCCCTCTGTCTCCTGCTCTGTACACACACACACGCCAGTGTTTGCTCTTTCCAACCCAATGTCTGGTGTAAACTCAAAATTGAAATGAGATTAATCTTTGAATTTGATTTGTCAGACCTTCGGGGCACAAGAGCTTGAGTGTTTGTTTTTAAATTACCACAAACCAATAATGGATTCCGCTTCTTAGTGACACAGTAAACAGTAAGGAGTGCAGAGACCACAATCAAGGCTATGGATCTCCAAATACCCTAAAATTGGTCAATTAAACTTTAACCCAGAAGATACTGGCTGGGAAGGGAAAGAAAACTTTTTTTAAAAAAAAAAGACTTTAAAACAGAACCAGGTATTCCTGCAATTTCAGGTTTGATTGTCTTTTAATTAGGCATTCACAAGGATTTCAGTAGTTAAAGAATCCAGTACAAACTGGATGATTGTGCAGATCAGAATGGGATTAATCCTTGCATTTCACTCTCCTCCAAATTTTGTAATGCAGTTTTCCATGCAAAAAGAAATGTACCAAACTGCATGCAAGATATGATGAAATACATTTAGAAGTGCATATTTTGTGAATTTAGATTTTAAATGTCTTTTTAAATATGAATTTTCATGTGCATATACCGTATTTTTCTGTGTATAACACGCTCCCATGTATAAGACGGCCCCTATTATTTTGGACAGCAACAACAACAACAACAAAAACTGAGGGGGAAACTGCCCAAAGTTGTTGCATCGCAACGGCCCCCAATCACCTGCCAGCTCACCGCCAAAATCCCACCTGCACACTCAGTGCAAGCACAGCTGATTGTATGCGTGCCTCACCGCTGCCATAAATAGCCCGTCCAATTGCCACAGCAGCAACCAATCATCAGCAGGCCTTGCCACAGCAACCAATCACACACCCAATCGCTGCTGCAAATCTCCTGCTAGCTGCTGCCAACAATCGCCACACACACACACACACACCGCTATCTGTGTATAAGACGACCCACAATTTTTGCCTATTATTTCTAAAGAAAAAATATTATCTGATACACGGAAAAATACGGTATATAGTTTCACAGTCACAGTCAGCATCTACATCCTCGGGCAGCTGCCATGCCCTTGAAGCCTGCCAAGGCTGTCTGAGATTCTTCCATTCATTCTTCTGCAACTGGAAGGGATGGGGGAGAAATTTGTTTCGGTTCCCATTTAAAGGTAAACCTATCTAATTCACAATTTCCAAAGCAACATGCAAAACGAAACACAACTTTCGAAATCTGCACTTCTCCACATTTTCCAGTGCACTTCTCCAGCCAAGTAGCGTACATAAAAAAATGCATACATCAGTGAACGAAGAACACAAAAAAGGAATTCCATTGGGGGAAATTGGTTTGTAAAAAATGTATACATTGGAGGGATTGCATATAAAAAAATGTGTATATTTGTAAGAAATTAGCACTAAAATGCTGGTGAGCTTTTGTGAGAATCTTTTTTGTTCATTCGTCTGTTTGTTTAATTCACAAATTGCTATGGAAATGTAGAGAGATGGTTGGAAAAAGGAGAAGCAAAAATTGAGAGATTTTTCTCTCCCTACCAGCAAAATCTAACCGCTGCCACTAGAGGGCCTCAAAAATTGTGAGAGAGGGCACCAATTTCACTGGCTTTCTTTACCCGATAGGACGCAGTTTTCCTGGTTGGGTTTACAATATACCAACTGGATCTCCATTCTATAGAGGTGGCATGGGAAAGACGGAGCATATGGCCTTTTGCTAGGAATGTTTCTTGGCCTGATTTGCCGAGATTTACGAGTGCTCGAGAGCTAAACATGAGAATGTATCACTGTCTGGCACCGGAGACATAAAAAGGATAAGTTTGAGAGTCATATTCAATCTGCTTTTGTTTTATGGACCTCTTTATAGAAGGAGCGCGGCAGGCGCGAGCGAGCTGTGTGCCTCCACAGATGTTTGCATGCATTTACCCGTCTTAGCGCACAATGAATGACAAGGGCCCAGTTTGGAAGGCAGAGGATGCAGCTTAGGACAATTGTAGAGGGAGAAGGAGGACAATGAGAATGGAGAGCAGGGGGGTTGGAAGGAAGAGAAAAAAGCGTTTGCCAAAAACATGGCATCAAGCTTAGACTTTGAATCAAAGGCTAAACAGTGTGTGCATGGATAAACAGACCCCGGCAGATACAAATAGCCATCTGTTGCGATGCCACAAAGAGAAACCCGTTTCAAAACACACACACAAATTGAGAGCGTGTTCTGGATTTGCATTACCTCCTGCTTTCACTTGTTCGTCTGTTGAATCATAGAACCGTAGAGTTGAAAGGGACCACGAGGCTCACCTAGTCCAACCCTCGCAATGCAGGAATCTTTTGCCCAGCCTGGCGCTCGAACCCACAACCCTGACATCAAGAGTCTCATGCCCTACCAGCTGAACTATCCCAGCTGCTATGAATGAGATGTTGGTTAATCTGAAAAGCAGCTAATGAGCAGAGCTGAGAACATGAGGCTGCTGTCAAGTTAGCAAAAAAGGGGGGGTATTGTATTGTTTATTTACCTTGCCTGGTTATTTGAAGTAATGGTTTCATAGCTTTCTGCAAAGCTTTATACAGTGTTGAGAAGTTGCTCATTCATAGATCCCCTCCCCAGGCTCCAATATGTCATTGTTTTTATGAATTAACATCTCCTTCAATGCTCAACTGTATTGTATTGTCTTTGACTTAATTGAATTGAATTGAAATACTTTATTTTCACTTGTACAACTTGTATACAGTGAGATTACACGAGCACCCCCCACTCAGCTCTCTTAGTCTTAATTCCCCTCATTTACTGATGTGCACCCACCAAACCCGAAAGTCAGTTGCCCTGTTGTTAGCTTTTCATTCAGCAGCCTAACAGCCCATGGATAGAAGCTATTCTTTACCCTGTTGGTGCGACTAATCATGCTTCTATATCTTCTGCCTGAGGGCAGGAGATCAAGAAAGTGCCAGTCAGGATGTGAATCATCCCTGAGAATTTTCCTCACTCTCCTGAGGCAACGTTCTAACAATGTAATCCTAACTATCTGCACTGTGCATTGAAATCCGTATCATACCAAGCAAGTATCAGACCAGTATCAGACCTGCCCTCTGCCTGCCCCTCAGGGCTGGCACATCACACAAATCTAGGTCTCAGCAGCATCAGCAGCCTCTCCTCCTCCTCCTCACTCACTCTCCAGAGGCCCTATGAGCTGCCCAAGGGGGGAGGCCAGCAGCAGCGGAGACACCATGCTGAGGCATAGGATACTCCCTTTCTACTACCACTGCTCAGGATGAGTGCCAACTCATCCTCCTCCCTAGCACTAGTGGGGAAAACAGGGACATTCCAATACGATACGATAATCTTTATTGTCATTGTCCCATACAGAACAATGAAATTGGGGGGGGGGGATCTACATCAGACATTCAAAAACCAACAAGCCAGCTATCCCAGCCTGGTTAGCCCCCTAAAACTCTGATACCCCATAATTAAATACAATATACTCCCACAGAGACTACCTTACACTGCATTTAAAACCAAAATCGCATTTGGATAGAAACTGTTTCTCAGGCGGCTAGTCCTAGTCTTTATAACCCTGCACCTTCTTCCAGAAGGCAGAAGCTGAAAGAGATCATTTCCGGGGTGTGTACTGTCCTGCGCTATCTCTGCAGCTTTCTTATGGCACCTGGAAGCGTAGATTTGATCCAAGGTGGGAAGAGTGCACCCAATTATTATCTCCGCAGTCTTTACAACCCTGGACAGCATTGTTTTTTCCCTGACCGTGCAACTCCCAAACCACACACAGACCGTAAGTTAATACACTCTCAACAGTACAATGGTAAAATGCCATCAACAGGTCCTTTGAAAGATTGTTCCAGTATCAAATCAGAAGCCAGGTTGGCATTTGTAATTCCAGGACTGTCCCTGGAAAACCAGGACACTTGGAGGTTATGTCACAAAGGTCTACCATTACAGCTCAACCCTGTCTACTCTGGCTAGGTAGTGGCTCCTCAAGGACTGCCACTTTCCATATGAACCTGCCCAGACCCTGAGACCATCTTCCAAGGCCCTCCTTCATGTGCCTCCTCCTTGAGACGTTCGGAGGGCGGCAACATGAGAACGGGGCCTTCTCTGCAGTGGCTCCCCGTCTGTGGAATGCTCTCCCCAGGGAAGTTTGCCTGGCACCTTCATTATACACCTTTAGGCGCCAGGCAAAAACATTCCTCTTTAACCAGGCCTTTGGTTGATCCAACTTACATCCTATGTCCTTTTAAAATGTGGGGGTTTGGGGGGGTATTGCTGTTTTTAGGTGATTTTTTTTTTCCTGTGAACCACCCTGAGACCACCGGTTATAGGGTGGTATATAAATTCAATTAATTAATTAATTAAAGAGCAAAAGTGCTGAGCTTGCTGGATCAGGCTAATGACCCATCTAGCCCTACAACCTGCTCTCACGATGGCCAACCCAATGCCTATCGGAAGTGTCCTAGCAGGACATGAGTGCAACATCACTCTCCCCTTCTGTGTTTTCCAGCAATTGGCGTTCAGGAGCCAAACGTTTCCAATTGAGGGTTTTGCATCTGGAGCCAGGAACCAGTAGATCCTTCCCCACCCACCCACCCTTGTTCCTTGTTTTTGGAACTTGTGCTCTGCCACTGACCAATGAAACATTCGTTTTGCATTAACCAGGAACTATGTTGTCCATTATTTCCCCTTTTCTCAACCGTTTCTCATGCAGCATCTTAGCCCTGCTACGACAGCTTCTGACAAGCAACCGAGCTATTGAAACCTGAGCATCTTTCAGTGCTGTGATGGTCATAATTATAGTTGCAATAGCAGTGATGAATGGTCAGGTGGGCTGCCCTTGTATCACACTAAACCCTGTAAGATTGCCCAGCTCGGCTTATGCATCCTGCCGTAAATCATTCGGCATCTGTAAGTAACTTCCTAGACTTGGATCCTTCCAAACACATCCTTCCATAGCAAGATAACTCAAATAAATTTAAAGGTCACTAAAGAAGTATGTGAAATATGCCCTGCCTTCCGAAAATCCCAGCAGGAAACCAAGCTGAGACTTATTGGAATCGACATTATAAACAGCTGCTTAGGAATGTTAAGTGAGATTTACATAAATTCATATTGTGCGAACTTCCTGCTTTGCTTTAATTTACACAACCATGTTTTGTTTTGTGCCGAGGGACAGAAATCTGGCACGACTGGCGCCAAAGTAAATGCAATCTGTTAGGTGGCTGTTGCTTGTTTCCTTTTTCAAAGGCTGCTTGGAGCAATTCTAAAGGGTTCCCCCCCCTCCGCTCTCCACCAAAAATCTGTTTTGATTGAAATCCCCTTTTGACTCCCACTTTCCCCAGCCGACTGAGCACTTTGTGAAATCTACAGTTCCACGCTAAGTTTCCAAGAAGATGCCCCATGATCTGCATAAAAGGTTTTTGAAAACCCCATTGCCTTTTGCAGAACAGTGCCTTTGTATATGTAGTGTTGTGAGATTATTAGCCCAAGTCTCAATTTCTCCCCACCCCATGGAATTGCCTCTTTCTCTGCATTGGTTAATAAGAAAATAGAATAATTATTATTTATCCCCCGCCCACCTGGCTGGGTTTCCCCAGCCACTCTGGGCAGCTTCCAACAGAATATAAAAAAGACAATAAAACATCAAACATTAAAAACTTCCCTAAACAGGGCTGCCTTCAGATGTCTTCTAAAAGTCAAGTAGTTGTTTATTTCCTGGACATCTGATGGGAGGGCGTTCCACAGGGCAGGTGCCACTACCTAGAAGGCCCTCTGCCTGGTTTCCTGTAACCTCACTTCTCACAGTGAGGGAACCACCAGAAGGCCCTCGAAGCTGGACCTCAGAAGGAGCATGACGTGTCCCCCACCAGAGATAGTATCCCTCCCCTAACACCCCATATACCCCAACACCCCAAAAAAATCATTTTAAGGCACACTAGAGCAATGGTGGGGAACCACACAGGTCAGGGGCCCACTGTGGCCCCCATTCCTCTCCATCTGGCCCTCAGAACTGTCCACAGGCCCCACACACCCCTGCTTTGCAACTACAATAGAATGTGCCCTTGAATTAGGGTGGTCATATTTCAAAAAGTGAAAATCCCTATTTCAAAAAGTGAAAAGCTTTTAATTGGGGTGGGGGAGGCAAAGGTGTTGAGCGATTTCCAGCCGGACACTGTTTTCAGCTGCCGAATCCCAGCTATGTCTGGGAAATTCTGGATGTGTGGCAACCCCTAACTTGAATTATACCTTGTGACTAGCCCAAGGTCACCCAGCAGCTGCATGTGGAGGAGCAGGGAAGTGAACCCAGTTCACCAGATTACGAATCTACTGCTCTTAACCACTACACCGTACTGAAGGATAGAGAGGGGGGTTGTGAAGTTGTATAGAAATAGTACAAAAGTTTTTTTAAAAAATCATTTGTTGCTCTTTTGCCTCTAGCTCAGCCCACCACTGGAACATGGCCCTCAGAATGTTGCCTAGGAGGGAATTGTTGGAATTCTGCCAGGGTCAGAGGAATGTGCCACAGCGTAGGCACCGGCAGATATTCCTGTCGACCTCCCCGCATCTCCCTCTGCTGATAAGCAGGCGAGGTCTCGGCGATTCTTCTCAGATGTGTGAGAGGAACACACCGTTCTTCCTCTCTCCCCTTTGGTGTCCCCCAGGGAGGGGAAAGAAGCAGACAGAAAACTATTTACATCATTTATTTCTGCCTGTTACATCAGTACAGAGAATCATGTCTGCACTCAACAACAGCAAGTAGAAACTCCACCCAAGTACATCCAGTACGGGTCATATGACACACTGAGCTAACATCCGGTGCTCAGTTCAGAGAAAAGGCTCCACCTCTTCTCCAACAGTACATCTGCAAACAGCAACATCCTGTTCTGCATTCCAGCCATCTGGAGCTGGCTTTTGCCTTGGTGCTTTTTCCTGACAGGAATGTGGGCCCCAGGCTGAGAAAAGTACCCCCCTCCTGTCATAGGAGTAGGAAGTTCTCAAAGGCACATCCGATGATCTCTCCTTCCTAAGGAAGTCCAACTCAGCAGATAAGCACTGAAAGAAGGGACACATGAACAGTGTGCTACCTTGATTTGGGAATATTCCTGTAAGGATGAAAGGGAAGACCAATTTCCTTTCCTTCTGACAGTGAGCTTTTGTTTATCTTATCCTTCCTTCAATATTTCAAAAAGGCATCAATACCGAGGATTGGGTGCTATGCAAATGTATTTAAATCCAACCAATTAACTGATGAAACTCTTTAAAAGGCAGGTGATTAATCAACTCCAAAGTCTTCAATCACTTGACAGCCCTAATAAATACATAACATTATGTAGCTGAGCTGCAAAACTCGTGCGGAGAACTTTAAAATCTCTTTTTAGGTATTTCCCTGTTCCTAAATATTATATACATATGCTTATGTTATTTTCACACTTGCATCTAGGATATTTACAGAGTGGACTTGCAAATGTATTCATTAAAATTACAGCATGGAATGAAGATCTTTTCACACAAATCCACACACGCATACTTGTCACTTTGCCAGCAATTCTGCATAAAATATTAGCCGAGGTACCATTAAAGGGCATTAAACTTCTTCAGTCGTTTCAGGAGGGAATAAATGATGCCACCAAAATAATGATTTGCTTACTCCATTTAGGCAGCACAGGTTCTGTTTAGACCTGATTTCTTTGCAAACCAGTAGGAAACAGTCTGTTAATGACCAAATAGTGATGGATGAAAAACCATACATAATAAAACTATGAATCTTCTCTCCAGGTCCCTCCCAACACCAACAGCTTCAAATAATTGTCTTTAAAAAGTTACCAGCGTATGCCAAATAAATGCAAATTTGTAAGATAACTTCCAACAGTTGCTTTCTACTGAGGTCTGCATCCTTCCTCTCTTTCTCCCCCTAGCAGTCTTAGAACAATGGCACAAGCATCCACAATTCTATCGTCATACCTGTTATCAGTGCTGAGAATCACAGTGGTCCAACCTCGGTTTGGGTCCTTGAAAGCAGGCACTATTTGGGGGGCAGGGGGTGCGATGCGAAATCATACAAGATCGTGGTGCCAAAAATGGTGACTGCGCTCTCATCAGAAAAAACAGGATGTCCTGGTTTTATCCGGACAGTTGAGGGGTATGACTTTTCATTGATGTTTTGGTACCACTTTTTCATTTGCTGTTCATTTAGCAGGGTGGCAGTGGAGAGACCCTCCACCTCCTCCCTTCTCTAGATAGCAGTGGTGGTGGTGGGTGATGCCCAACGAAACTGATATGGTGGAAGGCAGGGAGGCCAACAGTAGGTGGCGCCAGAGCGAATGACAGGAAGACCCATTCCCTGACTGGCTGTAAATAAGAAGGCAGTGAGGATTGGATGAGTGCTGGTTGGTGGGGCAATGTCTCCGTGGCCAGCAAGGAAAGGAGGTGAGAAGCTTTGCTAAATGGACGAGAAGTGGAGGTCATGGGACTGCCCATGCCAGGTGTGGGAACCCCCAAAGTGTGGGGCTAAACGTGGTCACCCCTGTTCACACACTCCAAGGGTGAACTTGCCTTCTCCAGGCTGTACCCCAAGTACAAGTTAGGTCCTTCCTTTACCCCAGCAGGGAAAATGCTTGAGCCCAGATATCACTAATGGCTGGAACCAGTTTGCAATATTCACTGCAAATCTATTAGCAGAAAACCAGTGAATGCATTTCATAGAATCATAGATTCTTAGAGTTGGAAGGAAATTGACGATGATCTAGTCTAACCTCCTGCAATGCAGGATTTCAGCTGATGAGAAAGATAAACATGATAATATCAAAAGGAATCCATGGCACATCATACATAAACAAATATTTGGGACGGGAAAACATAAGGACTAAGTTATACAAGGGGGGGAACTATGACTACATGGAAAATTAAAAAAAAGAATATGAATAAAGTTAACTTTAATAAATTGAAACAAATATTGAAGCATCAAACAAAATGACTGTTACAAGCAATAATTATACCATGCAGAACTAGCAATGAGTTTAACAATTATTCAGTTTTACTTTGATTTACCACCTAGAACTCCCACCTGCCCAAGCTGGTTAAAAGCGTTGCTATGTTACAAATATATAGCTCCTTATCCTAAACATTAAGAAAATAGAAAAGAGAGAATATTATAGCTACTCATCAAAGCAGGAATTTAAAGCAACAGGGTTCTGTGGACTTTGGGGAAGAGTTGAGAGATGCATTCAGGATCCCATAGACAGGATCTGGAAGAGTCCAGAGGGACAAGGAAAGGTTGAAAAATAAAGTGGTGAAGTTTAAGCCTCATTGGGGAATAGGTGAAAATATAAAATAAGGGGAAATAACTTTTTTAAAAAAAAAAAGTCTGTTCAAAATTATTCATGAGCTAAAACCCCAACCCCGAAGGATTGGTTTAGACAGATACAGCTAGAAACTGCCTCAAACCTGAAAAAGAGACAGGTTCAAAGTGATAAATTCCTTCTTATCTCAAGGTAGAAGGCAAAAAAAGGGATCTGGGCTCCAAACCCACAAGAACAAGCAAAAATATGTGTCAGCAAACTGGGAGATAAGCAAGAAAATAAGAAAGAAAAGGAGAACTATCTCTGATGTGCAGTTTCTTTTTGATCCGTCCACCTTCCAAATGCTCCTCTCTTCTGATTTGCCCTTTTCTTCTAACCCCACTACTTTAAGACTGAATTTCAGTTATGTGCTGGTAAATGACAAATCAGGAAGCAGAAACCTATCAAAACAGATCTATTTACTTCTTTAAAAAGGAGATTCATGAGTTTCCAAGCCTTAGTGGGGTACAGTCTTTGTCCATGGAGTTTTCTTGGCAGGGATGCTGGGGTGGCTTGCCGGTTCCTGCTCCAGGTGGATCACGTTTGGTCAAAACTCTCCACTATGACCTGTTCATCTTGGGTGCCCTGCACGGCATAGTTCATAGCTTCTCTGACTTATTCAAGCCCCTTCACCACGGCAAGGCAGTGATCCATGATGTATGGAAGTGAAAGCTGGACCATAAAGAAGGCTGGTCGCCGAAGAATTGATGCTTTTGAATTATGGTGCTGGAGGAGACTCTTGAGAGTCCCATGGACTGCAAAAAGATCAAACCTATCCATTCTTAAGGAAATCAGCCCTGAGTGCTCACTGGAAGGACAGATCGTGAAGCTGAGGCTCCAATACTTTGGCCACCTCATGAGAAGAGAAGACTCCCTGGAAAAGACCCTGATGTTGGGAAAGATGGAGGGCACATGGAGAAGGGGATGACAGAGGATGAGATGGTTGGACAGTGTTCTCGAAGCTACCAGCATGAGTTTGACCAAACTGTGGAAGACAGGAGTGCAGGCAGTGGAAGACAGGAGTGCCTGGCATGCTCTGGTCCATGGGGTCACGAAGAGTCGGACACGACTAAACGACTAACCAAGAACAAGTGGTGTACAGGGAGACTCATTGAGGTCACTCAGAATTGCTAACCGGTATTGTGTTTTCTTCAGCCTAATAGATGTCCTCAGTTTGAGTAAAGCATTCCTGAGCTCTGCTCTCATGTTCCAGGAGGACCCAGGCAGAGAGACTTTTCTGCCCTTAACACAGACATTCGGACCTGCTTAAAACATGACCCCAGGTTTTCTTAACCCAAAGTATGCTTCCTTTCAGCTCCATAGCTGTCTAGGGTGATTATCTTCCCCGTGCATGTAGATTTGCCTCCCAAAATGAGCTGAACCACAAGACAAGCATAGGGCTTGTTTCATTAACGTGCGGCATCATTAATTACCTTCAGAATTAAGTTATTTGGGCTATCACCAGATCAGCTCTCTGGGAACTCTCGAGCATACATAAAAAGTTATGAGCCCTGCAAAGAGTTTAAAAATTAGTATGTGCAAGAAGCAAATTCCTATTTATATCTGTGATAATGGGGTTGTTTATCTATTAGAGTTGCATTCTACTTCTCAGTTAAAGGACTTCTTGGAACCAATTAGAAGCAGCCTATAAAATATCAAAACCATGTAAGAACAAGGCATTGTCTAACGGGGCAACCAAGCAAACACTGCAGAAACGAGAGCCTTTTGTTGCTTTGGTTTTTGTTTCACTAGTTTCCAATACATCCAGGATTAGTCACGCAATCCACACATTTTACTGAGTCTGTAAAGCAGCAACCGGAGGCTATCAATCATAAGAGGAGGCTGATAACCGCAGACCTACCAGTCTGATTACTGTTGCGCAGATCTTACTACCCCAGTGCTGCAACAGCAATCAAACAGGCTCACCTCTCGTGATCAGGCTGCTACCTATCTCATGATCTATCTCATGATCGATCGCTTCTCGTCAGATGGGGGAGACAGAGCACAAAGCCTTGGCAGGCTTGAACTGAGTGACATCTTAAGCTGCAAGGAAGTGAGTATGCACAACAGTAGCTTGTAAGCCAGGAAACAGAGGAAGGAGACAGAACTGAAGCTCTTTAAGAATTGCCTGCTATATGCTCAAGAAATCTGGGACATTAGAATGGACCAGATGGCATCCCACATGGATTGAAAAAAAACTTAGTCAGAGGGCACATTCACACCATATATTTAGAATACGACAGTGCTACTTTAAACAGTTGTGGCTTCCCCCAAAGAATTCTGGGAACTGTAGTTTGTTAAGGTCATCAGGAGACACCCTATTCCAGGCATAAGCAAACTCAGCCCTCCAGATGTTTTGGGACTACAACTCCCATCATCCCTAGCTAACAGGACCAGTGGTCAGGGATGATGGGAGTTGTAGTCCCAAAAATATCTGGAGGGCTGAGTTTGCCTATGCCTGCCCTATTCCCTTCCCTCTGAGTGATTTAACAATCAGTCTCTCTTCCCAGTGAACTCCGGGAATTATAACTCTGGGAAGGGAATAGGGGTTGGGTGGCAATCTGTCTTGCTTGCTTTAGTTGAGATTCCTGCATTGCAGGAGGTTGGACTAGACAACCCTCGGGGTCCCTTCCAATTCTACAATTCTAATTCTGTGGTTGACAGGAAGGTGTTCAGCCAGGTAAGTAAATGCACAAGGGACCCATTTTTTTATATTGCAAGCAGCTCCTGGGTGGACCGGTGGATCAAGGTGAATGTCTGGCTGTGCCAGTTTCTGGGCAGTGTGATTCCTGACATTGTCCTGAGTCGAGGCAGATGTTTGCATGCTAAGCCTCAGGGCTACCCCATCCAAATCCTCCTTTTGCAAATGGCTTTTGCAAACGGGTCGGTGCTTTACCTCGCCTATGTCTCCTGATGAATCCGACTAATGATTCCGCTCAGGATTTCATCAAGATCCGTCAACAATCCCGTAATATATGCGCTTCATTTTTCAACATCATTCCAATGTTCCTCGGCAAAGCATATATCACTGGAGTGATGGCACTTGGAGCTATACATCACCAGAGCATGTCTGTCCCCCCTGATGTATTACACCACACAACATTCTTCTTAAATCCGCGCCGTGTTCCTCTGGGTCAGAGGGAAACTGTAACTATTGTCGTAATTAGAAATGAGAGATAGAATAAGAATGTGTTTAGATGTGACTTTAAGTGGCAGGGATGGGAGGCTCCAGAAACTTTTTGAAAACATCAGTGAGGCGGGGAAGATTTGTTGAAGGAGACACTCTGAGGAGCTGTCAAAGCATGCATATTTATGATCGTTAGGGTGCTTTGGGGGGAGACATGACATGGATGGAATTCTGCCTTTAGGAATCAGCTCACGTGGCTTCAAGAAATATCCAAGGAGAGATGCTTTGGGTCTTAAGCCTCACCCTGTTGTACCATGACCTGAATCAAAGGACAAATTCGCAGCCTATCCAACCCCATTCCCACTTCCATATGCAGAAGCTGTTTGGACTGACTGGTTCTTGAGTCTGGGGCTCCATCTGCGCTTATAATAATGATAATAATTTATTATTTATACCCCGCCCATCTGGCTGAGTTTCCCCAGCCACTCCGGGTGGCTCCCAATCAAGTGTTAAAAACAGTACAGTGATTAATTATATAAAACTTCCCTGAACAGGGCTGCCTTCAGATGTCTTTTAAAGATAGGATAGCTGCTTATTTCCTTCACATCTGAAGGGAGGGTGTTCCACAGGGTGGGTGCCACTACCGAGAAGGCCCTCTGTCTGGTTCCCTGTAACCTCACTTCTCGCAATGAGGGAACCGCCAGAAGGCCCTCGGCGCTGGATCTCAGTGTCCAGGCTGAACGATGGGGGTGGAGACGCTCCTTCAGGTATACAGGACTGAGGCCGTTTAGGGCTTTAAAGCAATATCATGCTGCTTTAATAGCTGTGTTTTCTCCCAAAGAATTCTGGGAACAGGATTAAAATTTACTGCATGCAATGCTCTGAAAGAAAATGTGATGAAAATGATGTATAGGTGGTATATCACCCCTGTAAAACTAGGTAAAATGTATAAAATAAGTAATAAATTTTGGAAATGTAAAGAAAAGGAAGGAACTTTTTGTCACATGTGGTGGGAATGTAAAAAAGTGAAAAAACTTCTGGGAAATGATATATAATGAAATGAAAAAGATGTTGAAATATACATTTATTAAGAAACCAGAAGCATTTTTACTTGGCATTGTAGGAGATGATATTAATAGACAGGATTGTAAGTTGTTTTTATATGCAGTGACAGCAGCAAGAATTTTATTGGCACAAAAATGGAAGCAAGAAGAACTGCTGATGAAAGAAGAATGGAGGATGAAGTTGATGGACTATGCAGAATTAGATAAATTAACAGGAAGGATTTGAAACCTGCGAGATCAGAGATTCTTAGAAGACTGGAGTAAATATACGAATTATTTGAAAAGTAATTGTGATGAACAGATTACGCTAGTAGGACTCAAAGAAGTTTTGTAAGGTGGATTATTTGAAATAATGCAAGAAAGACTAGGAAGAACTTTATTAGTTAACAATTAAATGTAATATAAAATTAAGAAATGCAGAATAAGTGACAAAGAATGGAAAATCATCAGAGGTGTTTACGGAAGTCTAAAATATTGTATAAGATGAGAAAGTATGTTGTGTGACTGTTGGAACTGATATGTTTAAAAAAATCAATAAAAATGTATATATATATATATAAAAAGAATTCTGGGAACTGTAGTTTGTTAAGGGTAGTGAGAATTGTTAGGAGATCTCAATTCCTCTCACAGAGAAACTTATCAGAGGACTGGTTGTTAAACTGCTCTGGGAACTGTAGCAGTTTGCCAACCCCCATTTTCTTCAGATTTGAAATAGAATCGGTATTAAAATGGAGGGAAAGATCTGGCAATGGGTAAGAGTTCTCCATCACACCTGAGAGCAGCAAACTAACTTAGTGGGTGCAGGGCAAACACATCTCTGTTCCCTGCCCAGCGCTCAGCATCTGCCGCCTGAGGCAGCTGCCTCATTCTGCCTAGTAACAGAGCCAGCCCTGGCAGAGGGGCGCTTGTGGTCTGCATTCAGCCAACCCTGTACATGTCTCTTCAGTAAGAAAATCCCACTGAGTTCACTGGGGCTTATTCACAGTTATATGTGGGTTGCTGTTGTTGTTGTTCCTTTTTTTAAAAAAAAGGAAAGGAAAGAAGAAGGAAAGAAAGAAAAATGGAACTGTAAACATAGACAGAGTCACATTTACAGAGCAGAGGTGCAATTTAATTTAATGCTTTTTTTGTCTGAGAATGGCCTTCGAAACGTGGCGCATCCCATTTGCCCTCGCCGTGAAATTTGAGCTGTCTCAATTGTTTCCACTAAAGGTGCTCAGGCATAGCGTGATAAATTTGTTATAGAAAAATCATCTAAATGTGAAGTGTTATACGATTACAAAATGTATTATTTGATTTCCTATCAATAATTTAACTGCCTGTAGTTTTAATTTCACACACTATCAAGTTCCTTTACTACACACATAGAATTTGCATCTTAATATTTCACAGCAGAGAGAGAGAGAGAGAGAGAGAGAGAGAGAGAGAGATGCCATCGGAGTGTGTTTATGATAATACAAATTGTTTGGAGCTGTTCTGAATTACTTAAAAGGTGACTCCTTTGTTTTACTGGGAGTCAAGCAGCTTCTGAAGGGGAAACTATGGCATTTTTTCAAATTTGGTTAGCCTTAATTAAAACTATATAATTTTAATCTTCAATGCAATGGGACAAGCCAGATACTGGTGTTTCCTTTCCTTTCGCACCAATACATATTTCATAAGAAGATGGTTAATAGGAACAATATTTTGCGGCACCTTTTATCGTTGTTTGTGGCTAGGCCAGCCTTATCCCCGCTTGAAAAGAGATGACGTTGCCATAGAAATATATACCATTGTAACATACAGGATAGATTACTGTAATGTGGTTTGCATGGGTCTGCCCTTGAAGGCAATCTGGAAACTGCCAGTGGTTCAAACTGTGGTCACCAGATTTTCACTTGGCATGGGCTCCTGAAAAAAATACTATGGACATAGTTAAAGCAGCCTTGGCCAGCCTGGTGCCTACCTTCCAGATTTTTTATTTTTTTTTTTGGACTACAACTCCCATCATCCCTAGCCATCCCAGGGAATGATGGGAGTTGTAGTCATCTGGGGCTCATTAGGGGAACCCCCCGAATGTGAATTTTACCTCTGTATGGTAGGCAGGTTTCTACAGACAGCCGCAGCCCCACCCACATTATAGTTAGTTATGGTTCAGGAAAGCCTGTCTGAGATTCTGAAGCAGAGCCCACATCTTTCTCTGTACTGGAGGAATTGTGTTGCAAAAGCTTTGCTTCTTTCACCAGCAAAAGTCGGTTCAATGTAATATTCACCCCGGGCAATTTGTGTTCCTCCTCTTCTTCTTCAAGATCAGCATGATACTATTCTTCTATACCCAAGGCTCTAGATCTTAAACACATCACGCCATGTAATTATGGCACTGCTGCCATGGTTTTATCTGTAGTGCCATCTTCTGGAAAGCAGTGAGAAATTAATGGCAGCAATTAGTTGCCAAAGACTGGGCAAATGCATCCAATTTTATGATACACCCCAAACCACGGATAGTTACGTGGATGACCCAAAGCTTCGTCTGACTAGGAAACGAGGCTGAAGAATTCATTGATCCTGCCTTGCAGGCATGAAATGCTGGTGCCTGGTGCCTAGTAATATTCTGCACCACAAATTCTACTGAAGAGGTGACAGCTCTTCATCAAAGGAAGCCACCATCTGAAAGAGCATAGATATATATAAAAGATGCAAATGCACAGCATATTTCTTCTGCAGGAACCTCTTGGGTGTTAAGAAATAATGTACATGCTCTCCTTTTATTTATTTTTTTTAAATGGAAAGTTTGTTTACTTAGAAATAATTTTATATTAGAGTAACTTCATGTGCAAGTTTAGCAAGAGTTTGCACAGTGCTTGGGGCAAGCTGCTAGGTCTGTGGGCTGCCCTGGTTGAAGTCTTCTTGGACAGTAAAGAGTTTCTGGTATCTAAGTAACTCTGTTACACCACTGGGTCTTTCTGACCTGGAAGGACTTTAAGCAATGCCAGTGTTGTTCAGTGATTTCTGCTTGCTGGTTGCCCATCGCCCAGCCCTGGATTCAAATGCCGGCTGGCACACAAAGCTCATGTCTGGCCACATTTCAAGCTGCAGGTTGATGTTGTGTGTTTAGCATCCTTCATACCCTCCAACATTTCTCTGATGAAATAAGGGACTCCCCATTCCATAATGATGCGGGATGCGGGTGGCACTGTGGTCTAAACCACTGAGCCTCTTAAGCCTGCCGATCGAAAGGTCATGGTTTGAATCCCCATGACGGGGTGAGCTCCTGTTGCTCGGTCCCAGCTCCTGCCAACCTAGCAGTTCGAAAGCACGCCAAAAAGTTCAAGTAGATAAATAGGTACCACTCCGGCAGGAAGGTAAATGGTGTTTCCATGCGCTGCTCTGGTTTCGATGTTCCATTGCGCCAGAAGTGGCTTAGTCACGCTGGCCACATGACCCGGAAAAACTGTCTGCGGACAAACGCTGGCTCCCTCGGCCTGTAAAGCGAGATGAGCACCGCAACCCCAGAGTCTCAGGGGTCCTTTACCTTTACCTTTTCAAGAACATGAGAAGAGTGCTGCTGGGTCAGACCAAAGTCATGGTTCTCACAGCGGGCAACTAGTGGCCTATGGGGAACCCCCAACAGGGAATGAGCACAGTAGCCTCTCCCTTCTATGGTACCCCAGCAACTGGTATTCTGAGGCCTGTGGCCTGGAGGTGACATATAGCCACCATGACTTGTAGCTACTGACAGCCTTATCCTCCATGAATCCACCCAATCCTCATTTAAAGACGTCTGAGCTGGCAGCCATCACTATATCTTGTGGTTCTTCAATTGCATAACTTTCACACTGGGCAAAATGGATGTTTGCAGACCCTCGAGGTGTCCCTATTTTCCAGGGACATTCCTGGATTTACGGAAGCCAGAATGTCCCGCTTTTCCTTAGGATGTCCCTATTTTCATCTGAGAAATGTTGGGAGGTATGCATCCTGGGCTAGATGAACCAAGGTGAAAGTCGGTGTAATAATGGAATCATATTGTGGCCGCTGGGACCACATAACACCTGAGAGATCTGCATTGGCTCCCAGTATGTTTCCAAGCACAATTCAAAGTGTTGGTGCTGACCTTTAAAGCCCTAAACGGCCTTGGCCCAGTATACCTGAAGAAGCATCTCCATCCACATCGTTCAGCCTAGACAATAAGGTCCAATGCCGAGGGCCTTCTGGCGGTTGCTTCTTTGCGAGAAGTGAGGTTACAGGGAACCAGGCAGAGGGCCTTCTTGGTAGTGGCGCCCTCCCTGTGGAACGCCCTCCTATCAGATGTGAAGGAAATAAGCAGCTATCTTATCTTTAAAAGACATCTGAAGGCAGCCCTGTTTAGTGAAGTTTTTAATATTTAATGCTATATTGTTTTTAACACTTGATTGGGAGCTGTACAGAGTGGATGGGGAAACTCGGCCAGATGGGCGGGGTATATTATTATTATTATTATTATTATTATTATTATTATTATTATTATCTCCAGATTGCACCTGCCATGGAAGAGGTGAGTCTGCTAGGGTTGCCAACTGACCAGGACAGGAAAAAAAGATATGGCCCGTTGTTGTGCCTTTGACAGTAGCCTAATCTCAATAAATCTGTGAGGGGAAACTTTTCACAGAATGGAAGTAAGCATTGCATCTTTTCACAGCATGAAGGCAAGCAATATCTCCACATCATGCAGATATTACTACTGCAGAAACCAGGGCCTGTGAATAAGTTGGCAACCCTGCCCACACATTGTATTACTGTATGTCAAAACCATCAAGCACTGTCTCAAAGAACCTTCATTTGCATAACCTTGTTTCACCGTATTTTATTCAAACTGGAATTACGAGGTTGCATATTTCAGATAACTGAATGAAGAATTGGCATTAATAATTTGATTAATAGGATTAACTCGAATAATTACATATTGCCCCAATAACTAAATTAACTGATGTTAGTATATTTCCATATTAATCTCTTATAACACCAAAAGATTGCTCATTAGTGTGAAAATGCTGTCAGAAATAGTTAATGAAAACTGAAGGATAGACCACATTATAACAATCTTTGGGGATTAGGTCTGTGATTTCTCCTCACCTGCATCTTGATTTACAGTTACGTTAACTCAAGAGTACTTGGCTTTAAATAGGCTTACTAACGAATCATTTAGTTGAGAACTCCTGGGCTTGCAACAGAATAATACAGACGAACTGCAAGCAGGAAGAAATGCTCTGTTAAATCTTAAGATTCATGTAACGGCTTGGAGGATAAAAAGGGAAGGGTTTATTAAAGTACAGAGCTCGTGAACTGAGAAGAGACACCAGGAAGCTACACGTTCCAGGCTTCCTTGCACCTAGGACTCTGTTGTACATGACAGCATCCTAGGTGCAAGGACTCTTGGGAGATGTAGTTTCTAGGTTTCTCTGGCACCATGGAAAGCTACATACCCCAGAGTCCCTAGCAGCATTCCAAACTCCGCAGAGATGCCTAACCTGAGCCCTTCCCATCACCACAACCATCATCAGAAAAACATTGTGGGGAATCGATGACAAGTAAGGACACAGGGAAGAAGCTCAGACTGACTTATGAACCCCGTTTTCAACTTGATCCCTGTCTCTGGCACCAGAAGTCCTCAAACCTCCAGATGGCCTCTTGTTTTCAGAGATCCCCCTGGTGAGTCCCATTGGCTCCTTTCATCAAAGGACTCCACTCTGTTTGATATAAAATATTTTCTCTTGTCCCTTCCCTTATTCATCTCTTCTCCTGGCTCCCCATGTACAGTGTCATCTCCTGCCTTCCTTTCCTTCTTTCTGCCTCACCACTAGGGGTGGCAACCTTAGATCCTTCTGTCCTCTTCCTCTTCCCCCTTCCTTGTTGTCCTGGCTGTGGCCACCCTCATTCCTTTCATAGTTCGGCTCAGTTCCCTCCACCTCCTGCTTCCCTCTTAAATCTCTTCTCCACTGTCACCCCAGTCTCCCACCTCCTTCTCTTCCCGGCTGGGACTAGAGAGGATGCTCTCAGACACTCCCACTGTTCTTATCTCCCTCCACTTCTGGCTCCCACCCCTCAGCTGTGTGTCGGCTTGGCTGCCGAGTCAAGCAAGGAGTCCCAACCTCTGTCAGAATCCCTTCACACCCATGATGATGTCATCATGACCATGACGGGGTCTGAACTGTGGAAGAGCTTCAGAAACAATAAGAATTATTTCCAAAACTGGGGTGTGGAAATACAGTGGAACCTCAGTTTTCAAACATAATCCATTCCGGAAGACCGTTCGACTTCCAAAACGTTCGAAAAATGAAAACTCAATACAGAACGCTTAAAATGGAAAAATTAATCCAGAAAATTCAATACAGAAGCTGCCTTGGAAGTTCAACTTCTGAGGCACATTCAGAAATGGAAGCATTTATTTCCGGGTTTACGGTGTTTGAGTTCCAAAACGTTCGTCAGTGGAGATGTTCGAAAACCGAGGTTCCACTGTATTACCCAATACTTTTCTAAAGCAGAACTTGGGTGGGGATTTCCAATCCATCACCTTTTCACGAGGCTTCTACTGAACTTTAGAATATATGATTTGCCTGCCTTCACGGTTTGATGATTGAGGGCTTATATCTCCTTTTCCATAACAGAGACTGCACAGAGAAAAGGGAAGCAAGCGAAAGCACAGTGGAGGTTTATGAAATTTGCATGGCGTGGAGACAGTTGATAGAGAACTATTTTCTCTCTCTCTATGGTAGCCCTGCTCAAGCATTCAGCTGAATATATTAAGGCATAATCTATGTAGGCATACCCTCCAACTGCCCCGAAAACACCAGGATCAACATGAAAACCCTTAAGCCATCACGGCTTCTCCCTTCTTCATGCAGAATCCTGAATTTCCAAGGGGCCTTCCCTTCAGTACAGCATTTCAACATGTTACTGGAAGTTCAGATCTGTGTGTCTAACACATTTCTTACAAATATGCCTCCCCTCCCTTTCCTCCCTCCAACCCACTCAATATGGCATCACTTCCTGTTCTTATGAAAACAAGAAAGTTTTCACCATTTCCCTGCTCCTCAGTTGGTTGGTCTGCCATGAAGAACGTGGTGAGTGGGGGAGCGAATGAGGACGGCCTGTCTGTGAGGCTACTGCCATCGCTGCAAGGGGTGCTGAGGTTTTTGCAGGCACTGTTACAGTCTCTCGATTCATTCGGCTGCTGCTTCTGTGTCGCTGACCCAGCTTCAGAGGAGGAGACGTCCCAGAGGGGATGAGACACTGATATATGTCCCTATTTTCATCTGAGGAATGTTAGAGGTTATGTGTAGGGCATGAAGGATGTACACACTGACCTCCTGCCACCCCAATAACTGCACACTGGACCCATTGCCCCAATAGCTGTGCCCCTTGGATCCGCCACCAACCTTGAGTGAGAAGATCTGAAAGCAGCTTCTAAGCATATTGGGTCGAATCCTTCCTGCACTTAGGAATCCTAATCAGGAATCTTGAAGTCTCCAATTGCAGAGATGCCTCTAAGCACGTTCAACCCGTATTCATATAGGTCTATCACAGGCAATTCATAGAGAAGTCTATCACAGTCTATCACCTTTTGGAGGTCAAGGAATCTAGGAAGCTACCAATGGTCCATCTAGCTCAGTATGCGGTACACGGACAGGCAGCAGCTCTCTCCAGGATTTCAGACAGGGTTCTCTCCCAAACTTACTTGGAGATCTTGGGGACTCAACCTGGGACCTCCTGCATACCTAGCAGATGCTCTGCCCCAAGCTATGGCCCTTCTTCAAATATCCGGAAATAACACCATCTGCAGCTGTAATTGCAGACATTTATCATGTTAGGGAATGAACCATATATCAATGGTAAGGCACATGCTTTGCATACAAAGGTCAAAGACTCAGTTTCTGGCATCTCCAGTGAACAGGAGTGGTTGTCAGGTGGTGGGGAAGAGACCCAGAACTAACCAAGACCCCGAATTACCACTCCCAATAAGATACTGGGCTGGAATGGATACAATAGTTAGACTTTATAGGTGGTGATCTGCTAAGTTGAACACAAAACCCACGGAAAGCTTAATGAACCTTTCTGATTTTGCTATTTGCCGGGGACTGGGGTGGGGTGGGGAGCGGAGGCTGTTTGTGTATGGCTGGACATAATACATAGCTGGTAGAATAAATAGGACTTGGGTCATTCTCCAAAATTGTGCTGGCCTAGCCTAGGTTATGGTACAGTATTTCCCAATGGAAAAAGGAATGAAGCACTTCACATTTCCTGCATAACTCTGAGTTTCTGTTATTGAAAATGTCTGAGAGGCAGAGACATCAGAAAATAGATTTAAAATGGAGAACATTAATATAAGAATGCAAACTCTACCCTCATGGTGATGGGACGGAATGTTCTCAGTTCTTGAAATGTACACAAGAGGTGTAATTAATATATTCAATTTCAGTTTCATAAAGCACATGAAATTGGGAGTGGGCATTCAGCAACAGAGAATAGTCAGAGGTACAAGCAGCAGTTCTGGTTAAAATCAGCTCAACCTGTTCTTATATAATGAGAAGCACAGATGCCCTGGACCAACGGTTCACAAACTTTTTACTGTTAGAAACTTTTACTAGTAGTAGTATCTACTAATGAGAGAGTTTTCCTGATAACAAGGTTTAACTTTCACTAGTAAGAGGGTCTCCAATTGGAGAACGCAGCCGAAGATATTGTTTATTTCACTTATTTCGTAAAATTCAAACTCCGCTAGACTGTGAACAACCACAACAACAACTCAAAGTCGTTTACAAAAGATAAAACAAGAAAATCAAGGGGAGGGGAATACAGCCATACTTTAAAACATACAAAAGTTAAACTGCTATAAAACAGATGAAAATTACCACAAATTTCTATGCATCTGGGTAGACTTGTCTAGACAAGGATGTTTATAGCAGGTGCCAAAAAGAGACATGCAAGAGTTAAGCAGGGTGTTCTGACGCAGATGATGCATAGTTAAACTATGCAACTCACTGTCACAAGACGCAGTGTTGGCTACCAACTTAGGTGGCTTTTGAAGAGATTCAGGCAAATCCATGGAGGATAAGACTAATAGTTGCTACTGGCCACAATGGCTATATTCAGTCTCTATTGTTGGAGGTCGTATTGTGGGGTCTCAGGAAAACCCACAGAGGCCTGTTCTTGTCCTGTTTTTTGGTTAGCTGCCCTAACTGATGCCATTTTGCTTTTATAAAAAAACTGCCTGTTGCGTGTCGAGATTCCTAAGCCATCCCAATAAAAACACAATTCACACAGAATTTTTGTTTAAGGTTTTTGGCACAATTTTGGCCACAACTTTATTAAAATACAAACAATATGAGTGGTTGCTTAGACATTGGTTGCGACTATCTGACCCCGCACGGGAACAGACTGACATTCACCCGCCCGTGAAGTCAGAAAGGGAAAACATTTTGGGGAGAGAGATGGAGCTGGGTACCATGCCCTCACCTGTCCCCAAATGCTCCCAGGGGCTCTTGCGTAGCCCTAGCCCCTTGACGGGGGTTCGGACAAAAGCATGGCAAGCCCCTGGATTTCTTTAATGGAATACCCTTGCAGCAGCAGTATTGGAGGGGCAGGCACAGCCAATCCATGCCCCTCCACCAACCAATTCATAAAACCAATGCCTAACCGCAACCTTACAAGTTGTGACGATTTGCAGTAGGCAAAAACCAAATGGCACCAGCCAATCAACTACATGGACAAAATTCCTACCAGGCCCCTGCCCCCAAAGCAGACGACCCCATGACAGGCATAGCAAGGTCAATGCGAACAACCCTAAATATAGGGAAGGTGGGCAGGTGATCCAATGCAAGCAGCGAAAAGAGGAAGCTCAATGCTGCGCGCAGGGAATAAAAGCCTTCTTGGCTGTCAATCACAAAATGGCAACATCAAATTCTCCCCAACGACAAGAGGAGCCCAATCGCAAATGTGGCCAACTACTTTTACCCACCCGGCAACAGTGGGATGTCTTGTTAGACCCCACCGCAACACGTGTTCTCCATGAAGGAGAACACACTCTTTAGAATTTAGGAGGGTGAGCCACAAACATGTGGCAACCAGATAACGTTGCTAGGCAATTTTCAGGAAAACCTCCCTATGCCAGGCAGCTCTCCCCTTCAAGGTCTCCTGACAGGGTGTCCTGTTTTGATCAGTGCAAGGAACCTCGAAAGGGGGAAAGGGAGGGGGGTGCCTATAAAAAGTATGAACAAAGGCTATTTGGCGCGGCTTCACCATCACACTGGTGAGTGTGGCTCACCCACTCTGTTTTACTCAGCTGAATAAACGAGTGATTATGGGAATCTCCTCTGTCTATGGCATTTATTGACTTTTCAGTGACCAAGGCAGCTTGGCCCAATTAGTGGACCCCAACAGTATTCCTCTGAATACTGGGTATCACAGGTGGAGTGAGCCCTGTGAAAAGGCAGGATGCAGGAATGCCTTTGGCCTGATCCAGTAGGCCTCATCTCGTGTTCTTAATACAAAAGAGACTTCTATACAAGTTCAGCCAAAAGCACTTTAGGAGCCCACTCAGACCTTACCACTCGATGAGGGAAAGTCAGGGCTGGAGCAAGTACACCTGGCATGCTTTGGGATGGGGCTTGTATCCTGCCCCTCTCCATTTTTAGGACTCAGATATCTAGGCTGGACACTCAAAGAAGGTTAATCTGGAAACCCAACATGTATTTTGAGTCCCTTTCGTGGAACACGGTAAAGAATTCTGGGAGTATTGTCAACTGTCTCTGTTTTCCCTATAGAGGAATAACACACTAACAAGTTTTTACTTATATGCTGAGGCCAACAAGCATATTCTTTCCATAATTAATGTAAATTTCAGCTTGATTAGTCCATAACCATGCAATTAGCCACTTTACAATGGAAATTACAGGTACAAGAGGAGATAATGGACCCCTCAGCTACTACCTCAATTACAGACGGATTGCTCCCAGTTAATTGAATTAACTATTATGAGTGACCACAGAAGACCATCTGGTTGTTTGTAACCTTATATTGTTCCAATTTTAAAATCCCCCTAGCAGAATGCATCAAACGGCGTCCATGTTTTATGCCTCTGCAGCTCCAGTGTGTTGTGAGTGTTGAAATTCAAAAATGTTTTCTGCGGGATTCAGCCGAAAGCTGTAGGCGATTTGTGAAAATCCAAAGCCATTTAATTATAATGTATCATCTGGCAGCCGTACAGGAGGGAACTATTTTGACCAGCCATGTTACCTTAAAAGGCTTCTTGCAGAAGTAGGTTTTTCAAATTTATTACAAGTAAAATGCCAACATTCAGAAAGGCAGGGCAAAATTTAAAAAAAGGGGGGGGTTCACTTATTGAAGGGCTCTCACCCCATGTGGACTTTCACAGTGGAAAGAGCTTCCCAACCCCAACCCCAGCAAATGGGAAGGTATGTGGTTTTGGTTTTGGTTTTGTGCCCCACTGCAACAAGAACATTTTACTTTTTTCCATGGCAGCCTTGCGGCCATTGAGATGTTTTAATCAATTGTATCCTTAGGGCCAAACTAGATGGAGTATCTATTTCATTTTACAAAAATCAACCATAGGGTGGGGTCTGATCTAGATCTGGCCTATGGCATTTGGTGGGGGTGGGTAACATTTCTGCCCCAAGGGCCACGTGTAGTGGTGGGTGGTCAGTTGAGGGCCACATGCCGGTGCATGGGGCAAAACCAGAGCCGACCCGCCCATGAGGCAGAGTGAAGTGCCTGCCTCAGGTGGCAAAAGTGCTAGAAGCGGCGTTCTGCCTGCCCTACCGCTTCCATCACCAGCTAGAAAAGGTGTTTCAGTGTGCGGCATTGCCACTCATCTTCCCTTCCCCCTAGGGGAAAAGCCGGCCAGCAACTCTTGGAGGTGTGCCCTGGCTTCAACCAAGTTCTGCAAGAGTCGGGGCATGGCAGCGGCAGGAGTTGGGGGTTGCCACAGGGGAGCAGGAGACAGCGATTCCTATCTCACCTCAGGTGGCAAAATAGGATGGGCCAACCCTGGGCAAAATGCAGTGGCAAGTATGGCCAGTGATGACCTGGTGTACCTATAGATGTTACTCAGTTCCGGCACCACTCAGGTGGGCACTATTGCCATTATAAGAGAACAAGGGAGGAGTTCGTGGTGAGTTCCAGCACCTCTTTTTCTAGAAAAATAGCACTGGATGTTACCACTGACAGCAAGTAGGATGCAGAAGGGCAATTTTCAGTGGGGAAACAATGCTTGTGTAAAGGATTAGCTACTTCCCACCCCACATCCCCAGCCATGATTGCAATCTAGCCCGAATATGATCTTTGTTGATGAAAAAGAAGTTGGTCTTTCCAATCAAGGAACTCTATGTCATTACTGAAGTTAAGTCTAAAATGTGGACTTGATATGTCCCATTCCTTGCCAGTGGTCAGAGGAGCAAGGCATTAATTGTCTTTTACAGCTCAGTGGGAACTCCCAATACGCAGGCCAGCCCCAAATGGCCCAGCCCCTTTTGGAGGATTCTCAGTCACACTAAGGTGTGGCAGAAGATTAAAAACTGTCCTTTTATGCAGGCTTGTCTTTTTTTTATTATTGCAACTCACATTGGCCAGACACATCTGGTTAGGTTCAACCAGGGGTGCTGATTTCAAGTTTCTGTATTGGGAGGGGAAAACATAGGGTCACAGCAAAGTTATTGAAGTCCTGCTCTTAAAATAGATTGAGTAGAGGCAGATCCATTAGGGCAAATGGGACCACCAACCTCAGCCTGTCCTCAGCCAGCGGATGCTGGGCTACATGCTACACCAGGTGGGTCACTGATCTGATCCATCAGGCTCTTCTTAGCTTCTTATGCTTACCACCACCACCCCATTTCCCACAGGGGACAAGAGATGGGTGATGTCTCCCAAGCTTGTAGCAAGTGTGTGCTCTTATAGATATCTGGATCAGTGCTCCTACCACCAGAGCAACTAGGATCCCAGCACCTTGGTCAAAGCCACATTCTCACAAGTGTGGTTGGGCATATCCATGTGTTGATTGTCCCTCACCCTCGCTGGGATCAGGGTCTTTAAGCATGTGCAAAGTGCCTCTCCATATCCCCTTTAAAACCCATACCTCACAGCTCCTGGACTTAGAGGAAATAGCCAGGCTTCTGCTCTCAGACCTCTTCCTTTTTAGAAAATAAGTGGGGCTAACCTCAGGGGTCTTGAGAATTTTGTGCATGATATCTGCCACGGTAGCAGGATCTTAGTCAATGAGATTTTGCTACAAGAGCCAGTGCATTAAGGATTTCCACTGGTGTGTGGTGGAGGCTTTGCCTGTTGCATACAGATTCCAATTCTGGAGGATACGGAAGGCGCAAGTTAGCAAGGAACTGCCAACCCATCTGACAGTTTCAGTCAACAAAAAATTAATATTTTACTGCGGTCCTTAAGAACCATACAGACAGGCAATTATACAGCAGGCTGGTGTCCGGACATGGGCCAGACCTGTTTACAGCAATAGCAAATGAATGAGCAGTGCTGCCTCTGCTGATTAATGTGATCGTTGGAGAGGTTTAATGTGCTGCGAGGGGGGTGAAATATGCTGTCTGCTAATTATGAGCTCTGCATCAGAGTGTGCCAGCTGAGAAGGCTCTATGTGTCAATGCTGCTGAAATAGGCCCAAAATTATCCCTTGAGAGTTGCATCCCTTGCAGTCACAAGGCTCAAAATCAGTAGCTTATTATATGACCCACGCCCCACCTCCCAGCCAGAGTAGACCAGTGGTTCATCTAGTCCTATTTCCAAAACTGGCTGACCTTACCAGATGCCTCTGGGAAGCAGGACATGAAGGCCCATAGCCCTCTCCTATTATCCCCCTCCAGCAGATATGGGCAACCTGTGGCCCTTCATATGTTCTTAGACCTAGCTCCTATCAGTCCCAGCCAGCATGAACAGTGATCAGGGATGATAGGAATTGTAGTCTGGTAATTAACAGGTTGCCCTTCCCTGCAGCAGCTGGTTTTCATTGACCTATTGCCTCTGAGCATGGAGCACCCTTATAGCAATCACAACTCCGAGGGCCTTCTGACAGTTCCCTCACTGCGAGAAGTGAAGTTGTGACCGCCCTGTGGAACGGCCTCCCATCAGATGTCAAACAGACAACCAACTATTTGACTTTTAGAAGACACCTGAAGATAGCCCTGTATCGACAAGCTTTTTATGTTTAATGTTTTATTACGTTTTTATATGTGTTGGAAGCCACCCAGAGTGGCTGGGGTGGCCCAGTCATATAGGTGGGGTAGAAATTTAACAACAACAGCCCTTGATAGAGCGATCCTCCATGAATGCGTCTGCTCATCCACTTAAAGCCATAGACATGGGAGTGCTGATGCTTATGTAGGCAGAACTTATACATGTATAAGACAGACCAGGTGCCTGTGGGAAACCAATGAGCAGGATTCGAACACACATTTGCCTGTGGTTCTGCCCACTTACAGTGGCGGAGGAACCCTCTCCTCAGGATGCCAAGGGGTGGGGCGAACCGCCCAGTGATGCACGCACGTCTGTACGGATTGCGCATGTGTGACATCCTGTATGGAGTGCGCACACGCAGCTACCATATGGGCTGCTGCACATGTGCACTCCGTACAGGATGCCACTAGCACGCGGTGGCCGTATGGGCTGCCGGGCCAGTGGCATCCCATACAGAGTGCACATGTGTGGCAGCCCATACGGTCGCCTCGTGAGAGGCAGCCCATACAAACGCCCGTATGGACAGCATGTGAGAGCGGCGGCCCGTACAGTCACCCTCAGCCGCTCTACAGCTGGGGGAGGCAGGGGCCATCTTGTCACACACACACACACCCAGAGTGGCACCCAGGGCGGCCCGCCCCCTCCACCCCCCACTTCGTACGCCCCTGCCCACTTATCCTCTGCCCACTTTCCCCTCTAGCTCTGCCCTTCATTGGCACATGGATTCTGGCAGGTAGCTATGGAAGGGTGAATCTGACCAATGTGGTTTCTCTCCGTTTCTCAGTTCTTGACATTTCCACATCAGTATTTGTTGTGGGGAAGGAAGGGAAAGGAGAATGTTAGCCGCTTTGAGACTCCTTAAAGGGAGTGAAAGGCGGGATATCAAATCCAAACTCCTCTTCTTCTTCTTCTTCTTCTTCTTCTTCTTCTTCTTCTAATTAAAAAAAGGCTTCATGGTAATTCATTGGGGTGAATTTCGCCTAATAGGCACATTTTTGTCTAATTTTCTATAATATGATGCATTTATTCCAGTAATAGGTGCACTTTTTGCACACTTTACACCCATATATGTACTTTTGCATGCAGTACATGCCTGGATAACGGCACTGCAAAATTCAGAGAAGTGTGAACTTTGAAGGATGGCTGCCTTTTCGTTTACATATTCTTTTGGAAAGTGTGGATTAGGTCCATTTGCCTTTATATGAATCCAATTTCTGCCCCATCCCTACAGACTTCCTATTTGGGAATGAGGCCCACTTGGCTGAAAAACAGGCACCTGCTTTGCCATAGGTCGTAACGAAGGTAATGTAAAATTAAAACAGCAGCAGCTAATGCCCAGCTCAGAGGACACCCCCAATACAACAAACACTGCTAGATGTATTCAGGGTTAATCAAAATGACAGTCAAGCACACTCATTTTAATAATCATGTGTCACATTTAAACCATTATTTGCATAATGCTCTTATTATTAGCAAGTAAATAATCTGCTTTTTTTAAATAAAGACCAATAACTTTGTTCAGCTGGGAGCACAAGATGAACCTTCACAGTGAACGGGCAATAAACCACACGCAGTGTAATGTTCACCTTCTCTAATACTACATACGCAGAATCTTCTATTATTTCATTTTCTTCTCTCAAGTACTAGAGTGCACCGAGTTAAATTTCTGAAAGCTAAGTGCACTTCTCTGCCCATGACTAGTAGTACTGAATATTCAATCCAGCCTTAGTACTTAAAACCTGGCATACCAAGGGGCAGTCATATACCCAAGTCCTTTTTTTTAAAGAAAAAAATAGCAAGTAGATTGAGAGTGTCACAAGTTTTGAGTACAGTCAAACTTCAGTTGCCGAACATAATCCATTCCGGAAAACTCTTTATGCCTTGGAAATGTTCAACAACCAAGGAGCGGCTTCTGATTGGCTGCAGGAGCCTCCTGCACTCAAACGAAAGTCGCATTCGATGTTCAGCTTCCAAAAAATGTTCGAAACCCAGAGCATTTACTTCCGGGTTTTCAACGTTCAGGAGCCAAAACGTTCCAAAATGGAGGCATTCGGGAGCCGAGGTTTGACTGTAGTCACCAGGGCTGGCCCTCCCATGAGGCAAGTTGAGGAAGCCTGGTGGGGAAAACAGGCTGGAGATGAATAGGCAGTGGCCACAGGCAACAAGCATAGGTGGGCCTTCAGAGTCATGGAGGAAGGGGCAAGTCTTGGTGGGTGGACAGCTGTTGAGACTCCTCAAATGGGCACAAGATATAGGACATAATATACAGTTTGAGGACTGGGAAAAGCTGTGGAAGACAGATTTGAAATTTACTGACTGTCCTCTGTTGAAAGAAAACTATATGAAAATGATGTATAGATGGTATAATAGGTAAAGGGACCCCTGACCATTAGCTCCAGTAGTGGCCGACTCTAGGGTTGCGGCGCTCATCTCACTTTATTGGCCGAGGGAGCAGGCGTACAGTTTCCGGGTCATGTGGCCAACATGACTAAGCCACTTCTGGCGAACTAGAGCTGTGCACGGAAACGCCGTTTACCTTTCTGTTGGAGTAGTACCTATTTATCTACTTGCACTTTGATGTGTTTTCGAACTGCTAGGTTGACAGGAGCAGGGACCAAGCAACAGGAGCTCACCTTGTCGTGGGGATTCGAACCACCAACCTTCTAATCGGCAAGTCCTAGGCTATGTGGTGTAACCCACAGTGCCACCCGCGTCCCTTTAGATGGTATATTACACCAGTGCAAATAGCAAAAATGTATAAAACCGGGTCAAACACATGTTGGAAATGTAAAGAAAAAGAAGGTACTTTCTATCATATGTGGTGGGAATGTAGAGAAGTTTTAAAAAATTGGGAAATGATATATAATGAACTGGGGGGGGATGTTTAAAATGACATTTGTTTAAAAAAAACAGAAGCATTTCTGTTAGGGATTATAGGACAAGACCTGCTAAGAAAGAAAAAATATTTGTGTATGCTACAACAGCGGCAAGAGTCTTGTTAGCACAAGGATGGAAGAATGAGGAAAACCCAACAAAGAACAGTGGCAAGAAAAACTGATGAGCTATGCAGAATTGGCCAAGCTGACATATAAACTGTGTGACAAGGACAATCGTGACTTCAAGGAAGAATGGGAACTATTTACAAATTACTTAAAAAGGCAACAAAATGATTTGGACTCCTTGGCAGGTTCTGAATAAACAGCCACAAATTTATTTCTTGAATATATGATAGATAAGGCAATGATATGTACAATTTTACAATATGCAGAGGATAATATGTGCAAAGAAACCAGAGAGAGGAGCTGAGGGAAGTCCTTGGGGGAGGGAGAAGGAGGGAGGAGAGGAAGGAAAGGGGGGAATATATGTAATTGGATATATTGATTGCTAATCTGCTTGTTAAAAAATTTCAATAAAAATATATTTAAAAAAGAGAGAGAGGCTCCTCAGCAGTGGGCCTGCACAGGAAGCATCTCCAGTTCTGAAGCAGTGGTGGCCAAATGGGACCTTCCCCGTCAGGGGGCAACTGGGTTGGCAGTGGCAGCCCCTCTCAGCTGTCCCCAGCCTGCCACTTGAGGTGACTGCCTCCCCAAGGCTAATGGGTGGGCCAACTCTGTAACTTATGCTGCCCTTCCTGAAATAATACAAAGCAGCTATCCTTCAGTATTCATAATTCTCTGAATTTTGAAATGCAGTTCGGCAGCCCTAATGCGGAAGCAGATATAAACACTGCCTATGGAATATTAAGGGACGCGGGTGGCGCTGTGGGTTAAACCATAGAGCCTAGGACTTGCCGATCAGAAGGTCGGCGGTTTGAATCCCCGCGACGGGGTGAGCTCCCGTTGTTTGGTCCCTGCTCCTGCCAACCTAGCAGTTTGAAAGCACAAAGTGCAAGTAGATAAATAGGTATCGCTCCAGTGGGAAGGTAAACAGTGTTTCCGTGTGCTGCTCTGGTTCACCAGAAGTGGCTTTGTCATGCTGTCTGCGGACAAACGGCAGCTCCCTCGACCAATAAAGCGAGATGAGCACCACAACCCCAGAGTCGGTCACGACTGGACCTAATGGTCAGGGGCCCCTTTACCTTTATGGAATAATAAACGGGAGGATGCTTTCCTGTTCTGATTTGTGAGTGCATGTTCAAATACAAATAAAAATACTGAAAAGGGAATGACAACATTTCAAACCAAACGCAACCCAAATCATCTTTTTGGAGTGGGGTCCAGCTTTTCTAATTGTGGCAGTGGGGCTTTTTGAACAGAAGGAAACATGAGGCTTAGATTTAAGAGGCAGCTGTTCCTCTGCATATATTTATCAAGAACAGTGCCTGACTTTTGCACATCTATTTGTACTTTATTTTATTCTTTACATTGGTGAAATGCATTTGGGTACTTATTTCAGCCTTTGTCCTCCCTCTTTCTATCCTTGTTTCTCTCTTCAGATGAAGCATTTAAGATTTGAGAATGTGCAACCAACAGTCCCAGAAATCATAATAATTAAGATTTTGTTGACATTTTCAAACCTCTTGAGCTAAACTGCTTCTTACAGCTTCTGGCTTGTGCAGCACCACTCAAGGGAATGAATCGTAACATGGATTGAGAAATCTTCTCTTATCTGTTTCTAACATCTGTCCATCTAGGTGTTCCATTTTTCTGTCTCTTTCTGTTAGTATGGCCATGGGATTTATTTATTTTTTACGACATCCTTTTACTGAATGGGGAGAAGGATTAGAAGGCTCCAAAACCAACCTTCCTTGCTTGCAATTTTATATATTCAACGCTTAACGACTTTTATTTCATTTTGGTCTCACCTTTCAGCTGTTTGTCATCAAGACTGTTTGCAGTAGTTTAAAATGGTGTAAATTAAAAATAATTAAAAAACCATCGCATTACAGGTAAGTCCAAATCGCAGCTAAGAAAAAAGCAGGTGGTTGCTTAAACGCCTTTAAATTACATTAACGGCCACTGAAAACTTGACTAAAAAACACACATCTTTAGGGGGCATCTAAATAACTGATGCCCGGCGAATGTACATGAGGAAAGTATTGTGCAGAGGGTGGGTCTGCCACACAAAAGGCCCCCTCCCAAGGAGCCATCTGCCTCACATCTGCAAGTAGGGGAGTCTGGAGCAAGGCCTCAAGCAGAAATCTTAACAGCTGGACATGTTGATATGTTTCACATGGCTTGCCCAGTGGTGACTTCCAACTGAATGTGTGGGCTGGTTCAATCTCTGCTCATCAGTTGATGAATTGGGATTAAATCCTTCTACCTGCCTGTCCTCCAACATTTCTCTGATGAAAATAGGGACTTCTTCTTCTTCTTCTTCTTCTTCTTCTTCTTCTTCTTCCCTGCTCATCTGACTGGGTTGCCCCAGCCACTCTGGGCAGCTTCCAACATATATACAGTGATACCTCGGTTTTCCAACGTAATCCGTTCCGGAAGACCGTTCAAGTTCTGAAACGTTCAAAAACCAAAAAATCAACAGCCAACAGCTAGGCCTCAGGATCTTACACTCAAGGGAAGCTGCGTGGCATGTTCAAATTTTGAGGCGTGTTCAAAAAACGAAGCATTTACTTCCCGGTTTACCCGGTTCGTAAACTGAAATGTTTGTCAATGGAGGCGTTCAGAAACCAAGGTACCACTGTAAAACTATAATAGAACATTAAATCTTTTTTAAAAAACTTCCCTATACAGAGCTGCCTTCAGATGGCTAAGGGGTCAGGTAACTCCATACCCTCCAACATTTTTCCGATGCAAATAGGGACGTCCCAAGGAAAAGCGGGACATTCCAGAATCAAATCAGAAACTGGGATGGTTTCTGTAAATCTGGGCCTGTCTCTGGAAAATAGGGACACTTGGAGGGTCTAGAGCAACGGTTCTCAACCCATGGGTCCCCAGATGTTCTTGCACTACAACTCCCATCATCCCTGAGCACTGGCCTTGCTAGCTAGGGGTGATGGGAGTTGTAGTCCAACAACATCTGGGGACCCACGGGTTGAGAAAGGCTGGTCTAGAGCATTGCCAGAACTACTTGAGCTGTTTTTGAAGCATCTCCCCACCCCAGCCTCTTATAAAAAGAAAGTGTAGTCTTCAACTCCAAGCCCTGCATCCCATGAATCAACTATAATGAGTCTAACTCGTCAGAAAGCAACACTCAGGAAAGCTTTAGCAGGAATGAAAGGGGGGGAAGTTCCCGGTTCCTTGCCATCGGCTTCCCTCCGACTCAGGCCTTCAAATTTATTGTTTTGTTGCTATAGACTTTTTCACAGATGAATGGCCCTATTGCTTCAAATAAAAGCTCTTTCCATCTCCCCAGCACTTTCTGACACCGGAGGCACTGCTGATGATATGTTAACAGCCAAGAGGAGCTGGAGGTTTGGAATCAAGCCCAGTGCAGTAATAAGGTCTACACTTAAAACATGCAGGCAATGGGTCCTGATGTGGGGAATGTTCCAGTCTGAGCCTGCAGTAGACACAGGTAGTAGCAGTGGCAGAGCAACATGCTGCAGCCCCCAGAGCGGAGATCAGGCGGGGGCGCGGCTGGCGCACGTCCTAGGAGGCGTGGCGCATTGCCCGCTGGGGCGTGGCATGTGGGCGCGGGGGCGTGGCACACGGTGCAGGGACATGGCGTGTTGCCCATGGGGGCGTGGTGGGCGGGCGTGGTTGTGCGCATCCCGGGGGGCAGCCACAATGGCACCCTTTTCAATAATAATAATAATAATAATAATAATAATAATAATAATAATAATAATTTATTATTTATACCCTGCTCATCTGGCTGGGTCCCCCCAGCCACCCCCCAGTTTTGTTGGGTGGCTTCCAACAAAACACTAAAATACAATAACCTATTAAACATTAAAAGCTTCCCTAAACAGGGCTGCCTTTGGATGTCTTCTAAAAGTTTGGTAGTTATTTTTCTCTTTGACATCTGGTGGGAGGGTGTTCCACAGGGCGGGCGCCACTACCGAGAAGGCCCTCTGCCTGGTTCTCTGTAACTTGGCTTGTCGCAGCAAGGGAACCGCCAGAAGGCCCTCGGCGCTGGATCTCAGTGTCCGGGCAGAACGATGTCACCCGGTGCGGTACGCTCCCCTGTGTCCGTCCCCCCCATACACCAGTGGGTAGTAGAATGGACTATGCTGCTTCAGAGCAATGGTTAGGGGGAAATCACTAAATCTGAATGCTCCCCAGGAGCAAAGGTAAATGAGAACATCGTGGTGAAAGTTTTTACATACTCAGAAAAAGAAGGAACTTGTTATCATCTGTGGTGGAAAAGTAAAAATGTAAAAAGCCTCTGGAAAATGATATATAATGAGATGAAAAAGATGTAGAAATATACATTTGTAAAAAAAAAAAAACCAGAAGCATTTTTACTTGGTATGGTAGGAGAAGATATTAGCAGATAAGATAATAAATTGTTTTTATATGTGATAACGGTGGCAAGAGTATTATTGGCACAGAAATGGAAGCAAGAAGAATTACCAATGAAAGAAGTGTGCCAGATGAAATTAATGGACTATGCAGAATTAGATAAAATGACAGGAAGAATTTGAAACCGGAGGGATCAGAGGTTCTTAGAAGATTGGAGTAAATATACGAACTATTTGAAAACCAACTGTAATCAATTGAATACGCTGGTAGGACTGCAAGAAGTTTTGTAAGGAGGACTATATGAAATATTGCAGGTAAAATTTATGAAAAGGACTATTGGTTGTGGATTTTTAAAAGTAATAGTGAAAATAATGAAATGCAAGACTAAGTGATGAAGAATGAAAATCATTAGGCATAGCTGATGGAAGTCCTAAAAATATTGTATAAGATAAGATGTTATGTGATATTTGAAAAATGTGTGTGTGTGTATGTATATATATATATATATATATATGCAGGTTTTGGTGTCCTCGGGTGTCTTCCCGTGTAAAAGTTGGGGTGTCTAGGCGACGTTTCGACGAGGTCTCACTCGTCATCTTCAGGCTGGTGCTTTCGGCTATATATATGGTAAATTATGGACCTAATAGGTATCTAAAGCCATTTGCACATAACAAAATATGTATTTTATGAAAGTAATTGTTAAACGTATCTTATATTTTGGAAATGTACATTATTCAATTATTCTACCTAGTTTAGTGGCTCCTCAGAGCTTCAGGTGACACTCTTTCCCAGTCTTCCCTGAACATAAGGGGAAGATTCATTCAGTCCACATGTTCACTTCCCAAATCAACAGAAGAATCAAAACACCATTTCTTGAAATTTGCAGTTCTCCTAATCGTTCAGTGTAGTTCTCCAATCAAACAATGCATACACCAGGGTAAAGTGTACATAAAATGAAAATATTTGTGAAAACAACATATACAAAATGTGTTATTTGGGGGGAGTGTATATTGGGCAGAATTGCATAGAAATGTGCAATATTAGGATAAATTTGCATTAATATGCTGATGAATTTACCATGAGGACTTCCTTTTTTATATAAAAATCATGAACTTAGGTGGAAAAGTGGAGAACTGAAGCTTAGAAAAAAATGAGAAACTGAGCAGTCCACTATCTGACTGTGACTGAATGCTCTTTCTAATTTGCTATTAAATGGTTAACGACATTGATTAAAACAAACCAAAAATATTCCGCCAAGAGAAAAACCAAAGAAAGCCAAGTGACCCCCCAACAACAGCTGCTATTTAAAAGAAAAAGAAGAAAAGCTAGTTTGTGTAAGGAAGTAAAAAGCAGATCCTGCTGTTATTGCCATTTTCATGAAAATGTCAAGCAATATTCATATCAGTATAGCTTTCAAGCCCCAATTGCCTGAGCATATGTTCTGGAACATTAATATGTGAAGGGGAAATCACTGCACAAGCACACATTTTCAGCTTTCATTTGTACCGAAAAGCTTTGCTGCTTATATGGAGTACAGATGGCAAATTGTTCTTTATAAGAATTGTTTTTCTGGATCAGACCAAAGGCTAACTCGCTTCATCCTTCACTGGCAATTTGTGGTGCGCCCCAGATTCAGACAATTTTCGAAATGAAATGAACTGCTTTGACTGGATTTGGGGCTTCTCCGAGCAAAGTGGGATGAGCCGACGTCTCCAAAAATGGGGGGGGGACCAAAAACACTGCAGACAGTGGCTGGATCTAGACACATCAAAGAAGTGATTCAGTTAAACATGTTGCAAACCTCAGAGAAATCCCATTGGCAAAAGGCGGGACTCCACAGCGCCATCTGGTGTCACAGTGTTATAACACAGATAGAGCGCTTTATCTTTACGAATGTAGCTGAGTCCAGGGTTTCTGCAAAAATAGAAACGTTGTTCCTCAAGTCTACCATACAGGCATCTCCCTACTTGCATGTGTTTGACAGGAAATAATTAAATAAATCGATTTAAACTTTGGGGTACCGGTTTACCTTTGAATCACAGCCCTCTACATCGTCCTGCAGCAACGAGGAAGGCTGAGAGCCCCCATTCATGCCTGTCTGGTAAGTGCTGCTGGTTTTTTAAAGGGCTTTTCTAGGGTTTCCAGAGGTTTAAAGGATGTTTACAGGCTTTTTAGTTGGTGTCACCCGCTATATGTGATTTCAGGTATATACATAACCCCTGTATGCTGGTCCCGAGGGTTAACCGTGCAGCGAAGTCCGAGTCCAGTCTGAGGTCGAGGGTGCGGTATGGAGGCTGTCTGTCAAGGCTGAAGCTGGTTCCAAGGCAGGGAGTCAGGTGAGGTCAGGTACTCTGGCGGAAGAGCAGGACAGGGTGCCAGCAGGAACAGGCTACCAACAATGTTGCTCCCGCAACCTGGGACTGGGGCTGGCTGGCTTTTATCTGCCCCGAGGCATAGGGCGGCCCCGGTCCACAGGTGACTCGTCTCTCCTGGCCTGGAGGCGAGCACTCCTCCTGCGGGAACTTAGTTCCCTCTGACTCTCCGCCCTGAGCCTCTGCAGCTCAGGAGAGGCTGGAGGGTTACCGGACCCAGAGGCAACCTCAGTTTCCCCTGACAGGGATGAGAGTGGAGCACCTGCAGGCAATGGGTCCTCCAGCACCTCAGGAGCCAGAGCAGACTCAGCTGGTGCCTGCACCTGAGGATCCAGCACAGGTGAGGACCCTTCAGGCTCAAGCCCCAGCCCCGGAGGTGGGGACTCCTGTGCAGGCTGGGATTCCTCAGGTTCAGCCTCCGAGCCCGAATCCCAGGCCATCACACCCTGTGTCAGTGGGGAGATGCCTGTATATGTCCTATTCTTGCTGTATCCTTTTGAACAGGCACAGGCAAACTCCGGCCCTCCAGATGTTTGGAACTACAATTCCCATCATCCCTGACCACTGGTCCTGTTAGCTAGGGATGATGGGAATTGTAGTCCCAGACATCTGGAGGGCCGGAGTTTGCCTATGCCTGCTTTTGAGGAGGATCTTCATGGAATTTGGGGGGCAGCCCCTTACTTGAAAATACGGGGGGGGGCTTGCCCCCTGCCCCATAGATGGCACCCGTGCCTGCAGCTCTGCTCTCTTTCATATCAAGCAGAGAAGAAGCACTCCAACACTCTATTCAACTTAGCAGTGTTCACAGTGGATTCTGCAAGACAGCAATCTTGCTTGACGCAAAATGGGAGTTTCTAATTCACTAGGTACCTCCCATGTGAACCAACGTTAGCCAATCACATGAGAACTCTCAAGAATTCACTTACCAACCAATCAAATTTAAATACATACTAACGCATACAAGCATTTACAATTTCAGTGAATTAAATTACTATACTTAAAAATTGGGGGGTTGTTGGGGGAGCACAGGCCAAAAGAGAGTGTGTCTACCTTGCACATTCTCATTCATGCATCCATGACAATCAAACCCAGACCCACAGCCAGGGCCAGATTTAGGTTTGATGAGGCCCTCAGCTACTGAAGGAAATGGGGCCCTTTATATGTCCAGCTGTCCTTTGTCAACAACAAATTGTCACTGGTTTTTTGTGTGTTGAATATATGCCATATGGTGATTTATGGACCTAATAGGTATCTAAAGCCATTTGCACATGAAGAATGTAGGCACCCTATACAGTGGTACCTCGGGTTACATACGCTTCAGATAACAGACTCCGCTAACCCAGAAATAGTACCTTAGGTTAAGAACTTTGCTTCAGGATGAGAACAGAAATCGTGCTCCGGCAGCAGCGGAAGGCCCCATTAGCTAAAGTGGTGCTTCAGGTTAAGAACAGTTTCAGGTTAAGAATGGACATCCGGAACGAATTAAGTACTTAACCCGAGGTACCACTGTATATAGAAATGAGCAAAGCAGTGATATTTTAGGGAGCAGGCGGGGCCCATTACTTACATCATAGGAGCTTACACAACACAAAACACTATATGTAGGTTTTATTTTATTAGTTTTTTATCTTATATTTTGGAAATGTACATCCAGGTTTTTTTTCCTTTAATTTTTTTGGGGGCCCCCAAGAGAGTGGGGCCCTAAGCTATAGCTTGTTTAGTTTATACGTAAATCTGGCACTGCCCACAGCACTCTCTTAGCTGATCTGTGCTGATCGGCTGAGGAAGGGGGTTATCAGCCACTCACCTCACGGCTGATCTGATGACCACAGACGGCGCAATTTGCATCCACATCAGAGCACTATGTGTGAGTCGTTTCATAAACCTCTATTCTGTCACCTCTTGCTAACCTTCTATCTAACCTCAAAAGCCCCATCCATGAATCTGGGGCCTTCCACTGGGAAAGCATATTCTGTGCTCCTGAGCTACAGTCCTCCCGCTCTAAATACTAATGACCATCAACAAGTGATACCTGCCACACAGTAAGAAACAGCTGATATATCCTGAAAGGATACGGTAATTCAATTTGCATCAGCTACATTCATTTGCCTTGGCTCCATCATTTGGGACACGCATTAGTTTCTGCCAAGGCCAGGGGTGTCCCTGCTGCTGCTGCTGCATTTTGCCACATCCTCTACTCATTTATTTGACAGGAAAGAGGATTATGTTGGGGCGATAAAAATCAATACCTTGCTCATTGCTGGATTAGAACACCTTGCTAATAATAGAGGCAGGTAATTAGAAGTGCATTGCTTTCCTCTGTTTGCCAAAAATACTTATCTCTCTTCTTCCTGTAAGAGCAGCACATGGTAGCAGAGAGAGGAGAACACACGTTTACATGTAATTTGCTACTAGCATCAGAAGAACATGATTCGTCGTTGGGTTATATTTAAACTTAATTAAGAATTGCTCAAACAAAGCTGCAAAATCTTGGCATATGGCATATATTAACCACCTGTTTAATGTGGTCGAATTCTTATGTTCATGTGTAGCTTACTGACACAGTAATTTCTCAATCATGGAAAAGCAAAATGTTCTGCAGAATATATTTTTTTAGAAGCATATTCTAACATGCTGTGCAATCAGCTTAGAATCACCCTATGTGCATACACAACATACATTTGAAGCAACTTTCAAGTTGAGGTTTTTCCCTGGGAGCTGTAGTTTAACCCTCACAGAGTTATGATTCCCAGCACCTTTTACAAAATACAGCTTCTGGAAATGGTTTTTTTGGGGGAAGCATTTGTAGGGATGTAACTCACTGTTCTGTACCTGTTTGTCTTTGGATCACATTATTGTTTCTCAAAGTTGCTCCATTGTGGTTCTTGTTTCATCAAATGCATACAATCTCAGCCCAGTCTGGCAATCTATGAAAACAACAAATCCAACCAAATTCTTCCTCTGTGAAAGAGGCTTCCATATTTCTGCTTCATCCTCAGGGCCCTTGAGAATTTCTTTAGAAATTTTGATGGGTGGGTTTCAAATGTATCATTATTGTAAGGAGGCCTAGGGTTGTCTGTGTGTGTTTCCTTTCCAGTAAATGTTTCTCCAGCACTCTGCAGCCTCCCTGGGTGCTCATTCTTTCTTATGTGAAAATCCTCAGGGGGGGGTTACTTCGCGGAATATTCACCTGGGCTTTAAATGAAGCATAGCCATCTGGGAAGGCTGCACAGTGCAGACCACTAGCAAGATGATTTGTAGAATGAAAGGAAGGACACTCACAAAAATCCACCAACCGCATCAGAAGCACAACAGAAAACTTGCACCCCACTTGTATATTTAGGGGAAGGGGTGTAGCTCAGCAGTAGTGCTTCTGCTTGGCATGCAGAATGTCCCAGGTCCAATCCTCAGTCATCTCCATGTGGGGCTGGGATAGTTCCCTGCCTGAAAACATGGGGAGGTGCTGCCTGCCACTGTAGACACTGTTGAGCTAGTTGGGCTAATGATCTAATTCAGTATAAGTCGACTTCCTAGATATGTAAAGATGACATGCATTTTAACAGGTAAAGTTTAAATTGTGTGCATGTGTCTGTGTGTGCACATGTAAAATTAATGGCTTTATGTAATGCTCTGAAATGTTTGAGGTCTACCTGTTTTCAACTTGTGGCTTTTTATATATTTTTATATATTTTATATTTTACATAAACTGCTGACAGGAATGTACAACCAAGTAGTATACAATCCCTGCTAAAAGAAGAAATATTTCACCGACATTTTCTCTGATAACTTTTAAATGCTATTTCTTTTCTCATTGACTGACTTTGTTTGTTTGTTGCATGTGTATCCCTCCTTTTTCTTTAAGGAGCTTAAGGTATTGTACAAGACTTTTCCCCTCACAACAACCCTGTCAGGTAGGTTAGGCTGAGAGCCAGTGACTCGGCTCAAGGTCACCCTCCTGGCTGAATGAGGATCCAAACCTTGATCACCCACTTCCTGGTCTACTACTCTAACCATTGCACTACAGGCTCCTTTGTTTTTCTGTGTTACAGGGATTATGCGCAGCCTAGACAGATGCTCAGGTCCACTGCTGTTGCCCTGTGGAACCAGCAGTCTTTTGCTATCATTTTGACCAAAGCACTCAGCCAAGCTTCTTATTTCTGACCGGCCAGTAATAAATCTCAGCCGATGCTACTTGCGTTTATGGTCACAGCAAAGGCTTATTATTTTTCATGATGAACCATAATACATTCTTTGCCCATATTAAAGTAGAGTTAGACAGCTTGCTCTCAAAGTATCCATCGATGCCTCCTGCATACTAAAGAGGCACCCAAGTCACACTTCGGGAATTTATTAGACCTTGCCGGCCACAGCAGTCTCTGTTTGTTGGTACTCTTGGCCAGCTTTTGCAAGCAAAACCGCTGCCTAAGCGCCAAATTGTGTGGCATCCAAAACGGCTGCACGGGGGGGGGGGGAGTAATAATAACTCGACTCTTAATAATGCCATCTGTATTGGAACATATTGTTTACCATTCCAGGAAACAGAAACAGCATTTTGTAGAACTCCTCATGCTAACTGATGCATTATGCAGATAGAATCCTCAATTTCAAATGGGGGGGGGGAAATTGGGGGGGGAGGAGGTTTGAATCCACTCGAGTGTGGAAGTTTAGAAAACAGTGCAAACAAACCCCTGCACAACAAATCATTGTCTTTACAATCACACTCCCACACACACTCTATGACCAATCTTATCGTTCAAGGCATTACACAGGATATAAAATACAATCTTGTTTGTGTGGTATTTGTGTATAGGGCAGTTGTTTGTTGAAGGGGAAGTGGGGCTAGAATTTTAATGCCCTCTCAACTTTGCATCTGCTTCCCAGAATACCCCCCCTTTTTTTGGAAAGACAACCCCAACCCACAAGTAGGGACGGGGGAGAATTCTCATTCAGTTTGCATTTAAAGGTGAACCTTTCTAATTTGCAGTTCCAAAGACAATATGTAGACCAAAACACAACTCTCCTTTGACATTTGCACTTTTGCAAAGCAGTTCTCCAGCCAGGTAATGTGAACAAAAATGCATATGCCAGGGTAAAGTGTACATAAAAATGTATGTGTTAGAGAGAATAGCATACAGAACTGGGTTACTTTAGGAAAAGCTGTATTGGAAAAATGTATGTATTTGGAGAAAATTGCACTAAAATGCTGGTGAAAGGCCTCCAGCTGTAGTGTTGCTATCAAGAAAGCCCTTCTCAATTGGCAAAGGTAGGCCAAAACTCTCTCAAGTACATACCGCATTTTTCGCTCTATAGGACGCACCCGGCCATAGGACGCACCTTGTTTTAGAGGGGGAGAACAAGAAAAAAATTTCTCCCCCTCTCTGCTCAGCACCCCTTCAGTGAAGCGGCAGGAGAAATGGAGCCCCTTCCATTTCTTCTCCCGCTTCACTGAAGGGGCGCTGCACAGAGAGGGAAAGCTGTGCAGCACCTCTCCAGAGAAGCGAAGCCAGGAAAATGAGAGGGATCGCTGTGCATCGACCCCTCTCGCTCTCCAGGCTTCAAAGAAAGCAATGCGAAGCCTCTGGAGTGAGGAGGGAGCGCTTCCTCTGTGCTTCGGAGGCTTTGTGTTGCTGTCGCTGAAGCCAAGGAGCCTGCATTCGCTCCATAAGATGCACACACATTTCCCCTTAATTTTTGGAGGGGGGAAGTGCATCTTATAGAGCGAAAAATACGGTATATCAAATGGTAGCTCAAGAAGATCTGTGCAACTATAGGACGCGCTTGCCTACTGAGGACTAAGTGTATTGTGTTCAGTGAAACTTACTCCTAGTTAAGTGTGCATATGAGTGCAAGCTCAAAGAATAGGAGAGATCAAGAATTATCATCACTGTATGATGACGTATGTGGTACCACTCTCCTCTCCTTTTGTCACAACTAACCCGAGAGAGCCGCTGCCAGATAATTCTGGGCTAGACTTGTGACCTGGCACAGGGTAATTTTTATGTTGCAAGGACAGATATGTACCAGCTTGCCTCGCCCCACAGCCATGTGGTCAACCAATCTATTTCCACACGAAGTCGGATACTGTTTGATGTTTCTAAAATCCATTCTTTCAGAGCTACCCAGGTCACAGTAAGTGCAAATTGAGGATTCAATTTCAGCACTGGAGAGCGTCCTAGCCAGCCAGCACTTCATATTGTGAGGGTGTAGCATCAAACTAAAAGCATTGCCCGTTTTCTCTCGCAACGTGTTTACCTCTCCAGGATTGAAAACACACACCAAAATCACAGCACAGCTACCAGAGAGATAATTAGGTGCTTTATATACCTATAATCAAACAAATTTCCCATCTGTACACAAACATACTTCTCCTTCCGGCTACAGTGAAGCTCCTAATCAGGAGAAGGTACTGGGGGAACGTTCCCCAAATGACTTTATTGTTCTTCGGATAATACTTCTGGCCTGATCCTGTGAGCAAAAGGAGTGCATAGAATGGGGCACCAATCCCTGCAGTCCAATGCCACGCAACTGATAGCACTGCAATAACCACAAGACCCAATTCTGACTACAGCCCAGAAATTGCCATTGTTGACAGCTGGAAACAAGGCTCTACCTACTTTGCAGAACTTTCCTATTGTTTCCACGTGGTGGTATTCTACTTAAAGGTAAAGGTAAAATGGAGACGCGGGTGGCGCTGTGGTCAAAACCACTGAGCCTCTTGGACTTGCCGATCGGAAGGTCAGTGGTTCAAATCCCCACAATGGAGTAAGCTCCCATTGCTCTGTCCCAGCTCCTGCCAACCTAGCAGTTTGAAAGCATGCCAGTGCAAGTAGATAAATAGGTACTGTTGTGGCAGGAAGGTAAACAGTGTTTCCGGGCTCTCTGGTTTCTGTCACGGTGTTCTGTTGTGCCAGAAGTGGTTTAGTCATGCTGGCCACATGACCCGGAAAGCTGTCTGCAGACAAACACTGGCTCCCTCGGCTTGAAAGCAAGATGAGCGTCACAACCTCATAGTCACCTTTGACTGGACTTAACTGTCCAGGGGTCCTTTACCTTTTTTTACCCTTATTCAACTAAATATTTGCACTAGCACAAGGATTAGCAGTAGTGCAACAACCCCTGCCCTCTCCTTGCATGTGCCCTGTGCTGTCTCCAGATTTGGTCTAAAGAAGGCATAGGCAAACTCAGCCCTCCAGATGTTTTGGGACTACAACTCCCATCATCCCTAGCTAACAGGACTAGTGGTCAGGGATGATGGGAGTTGTAGTCCCAAAACATCTGGAGGGC
>JAXCMG010000039.1:12074955-12096160 GCA_034642415.1 Podarcis siculus
TAAATCAATTAGCGGGGGTCGCGCCAGATCAATAAATCATTTCCACAATGCTTCTTCTTGCCTTTAAAAAAAAACAAAAAAAAAACCCCTTCCATGATGGATTTCATTAAAAGTAAAAACAGTGTGTTTTTAAAAATAAATTTATATAACAATGAACAGCTGTTAGGCCCACAGCAGACAGCCTCACAACCTTCCTGACCTTTGACGAAAGCCCAGGTGAGAACACCATTAGTGTTTTTTTCTGGAAGTACATAAGAAAACTGCAGAGTACAGACCATTGGGGAGATAATTTGCAGAATAAAATAAAGGAAAGAACACTCACAGACACTCTTTGGCCACCTTATAAGTAAGGTTAAATGCAACATAAAAACCCACGAGAATTTCACGAAAACTGTTGTTCACCTTTGATAATTTCTAAGTGCAGTTTATTTCTCAGCAACTGTCAGAGAAAAGTCAGCAGAAATTATCAGCTTTGTGCACTAAAAGATCACAGCTGGCGACAAACAATGAAACACACCAAAGAACATTTAGTCCTACAAACCTGTTGAAGCAAGCTAATCTCACCCATCTTCCCGAAAATTTAAAGGAATGGCTTTGCTTCAACAGGCCTCCCAAGGGTGAGGGCTCAATAATCTGAGAGCCACGCCCAATAAGGTCCTGTCCTGTAAATTCATCTGCCATATATTAGATGGGAATGTGACAATGAGAAACTTTCTCATTGCTGCTGCCGTAATCTAATTCTTCTTTCTGTGGTTGCAACTGCTTTAAGTCTTTTTTATATTAAAACAAAAACAAAAAACCAACCACCTGAAGATCTAACCACATAGACTACATCCTAATGTTTTAATGTTGTATTTTAATCTTGTTTTTTAAATTGTATTTTAATCAACTTGTTTTTATTATTGGTTGTTAGCCGCCCTGAGCCCGGTCTTGGCTGGGGAGGGCAGGGTATAAATAAAAATTTATTATTATTATTATTATTATTATTATTATTATTATTATTATTATATGGTTTGGCAAACTCTTGGAAAAATACATTTGCTTGGAAATAAAGTCCTACCAATGCAAAACATGAAGAAGAAAAATCTCTGAAAATATTTCCTTTGCAGATTTCCCCCCCCCCCTCTTGAGCCCCACTGAAATCAGTCATCTTAAGGCTGAAATTGATGGATTCATCTATCCCTAGCCAAAGGAGAGGTTTCTCCCTTTTCTTTTCTTTTCTTTTCTTTTCTTTTCTTTTCTTTTCTTCTCCCCACCTCCAGCAAAAATAGGAAGGACAATGAAACTGTAAAATAAACGACTGAGATTGATATTATGACTCAGTGACAACCGAAGCCTTGGAAAGAAATGGTTTTTAATGCTTTTTTGTGAGAAGCTTCCAAGTGCCCATTTAAACTTTCTGTAGAAGCAAAGTTTGCACACAAACATCAGGAGGTGAGGATTGTTCTAAAGAAGAAAAGGGATTTTTAATATTCGCCTTACCTCCCAATTAGGTTAATCCACATATCTAAAAGTAATTAACAGAAAAGAAAAGAAAAGAAAAGAAATCAATGACCTCAACATAAAAACTCTTTAGCTAAAAAAAAAATCAGAGTAGGTGCATTCATCCTCTGATGAGCCTTTTGCCTGCAATAATTAGTTAGGTCAGATAGATGTATGCTCTTGATAAATTTTGCAATATAAATGAGCTTGCCTTGTTTCAAAGCAAATATTAGGTACTATTCAAAAATGGCTGAGTTTCTGTGTCAGGCTAATAGGATTCCAGACACTATAAAGTAGGATGGGGCTGAAAAAAGAGTTTAGAGATGTTCAGTGATGTACTCATATTTCAGACGAGAAGGTTTTCCAGGTTCTGTCTCACTCAACAAAATATGTTGAAAGAGCTTTAGATATTTGGAGTGGGCTTAAATGATTTACACTTCTCAAAACCCCATTTCCTGGTAGAATATCTATCAGATGTGATCTATACACAGACACACAGACACAAATATGCCTGCGGTACTTCTATGAGGCATTAGAAGGGGAAGCAACTCGCCTTGCAGATTGTTCTCAGAAGGAGGCAATGTGCCTTTTCTGAGAGCCCAGACTTCCCCAGTCTGGCGCCTGAGTCAGGAGTAAGCGAAAATTGTTGGTCTGAGAAGCAAGCTGAAGTCAATCGTGAGATGCAAGGCGCTCCATTAGGGTGGTTGTGTGTCCTACTTTTCAGAGGACAGTCCTCTATTCAAAGGAAGGGCAGTCCATTCAGGTGCAGGCTGCATTCACAAGGCAGTTTGACGCATTTTCTCCAGTGCTTACTTAACTGTTCATTTCCATGTCATAGCTGAGCTTTCACACATAATAAAAAGCCACTTCTGGAAATGTAGCAGAATATAGTGGAAATGTAGCACTCATTTCCATGCTAGTTGGTCCTAACAGCTGACCCATTCTCTCTTAAAGAAAGCTGCCTATATTGCGGTGTGATTCCAGGAAGAGCGTTTGGGGTGCTGGGGTGGAGAGAGTAGTACCTCTGTTGGGGAACTCCTTCCAGGGTAGTTTGCCCACATCCTCATCCTGAACTCAGTTCTCACCTGTGACTCCTAGAAGCTGTCAGCATGCGACAGCAGCCACAACACAGGAAACAGCTTTGACTGGCTGGCTAAACCAAGCCAGCTAAACCAGAGACTTGCCCTGCATGCGAAGACAGGCTCTGGCAGATTGAGTAGGCAAGACCAACAGTGGGTCCAACGGCCAAGAAGGCAGCTTCTGCATGTTCTGTGAGGGGCAGATGGGGCTCATCAACCTGGGAAGGGAGCCCATCTGGGAAGAAGAAAACTCTTAATCCTAAACCTCTGCTGCCTTGTGGGATATCTTCAGAAGAGAAGGCTGAAGGGTTAAACCCTGCACAAATCCAGAGTCGAGTCCCTAACACAGTTGGATGGTTCTAATTACAGGTAGGTAGCCTTGTTGGTCTGCCATAGTTGAAATAAAATTTTTAAAAATCCTTCCAGTAGCACCATAGAGACCAACTAAGTTTGTTATTGGTTTGAGCTTTCATGTGCATGCACACTTCTTCAGATACACTGAAACAGAAGTCACCAGGCCCTTATATATAGTGAGAGGGTGAGGAGGGATATTACTCAGAAGGGTGGAGGGAATGGGTGATTGGCTGATAGGTGTGGTAAACCTGTTGACGAATTGCAACTTATTACCTAACTTAAAACCTGGTCTGAATAGAGACATTGGATTCTTATCTCATTATACATGATAAAGGTATTTTTAGCCATCTCACCCCTTGTTTTTCCTGTAAGACCAATTGCAGTTGCTAACAGTCATCAACAGGTTTACCACACCTGTCAGCCAATCACCCATTCCCACCACCCTCCTGTTTAATACCCCTCCCCACACTCTCACTATATATAAGGGCCTGATGACTTCTGTTTCAGTGTATCTGAAGAAGTGTGCATGCACACAAAAGCTCATACCAAGAACAAACTTAGTTGGTCTCTAAGGTGTTACTGAAAGGACAGTTGGATGGTGTACGCCTCCTTCCAGCAACTCCTGCTGCCAAGCTGGTGCCAAACGTATTACTCAACTTTCCTTTGGACCAGATCAAGGAGGCCAAGGTGGGTGTATCATCTGGGCAGTCCAGAATCTCCATACAGACTACCCAAGCTTGTACTCCAGGGAGGTCGTGTCGGTGCTGCTAACATGACAGTTTACCTTCACTCCCAGAGGCACACTCCATTGTTTGCCAAGACAGACAGACAGATGCCCTTAAGATCCCAGGAAGGAAACACTCGCATGGGGCAGCACAGAGATCAGCACAGAGTGGGCAGCCATCAAGAAAGTGGAGTGTTGTGATCTGCAGCTAACCTGCTCCCCTATCACCATCATCTCCAGTGGCTGACCTGGCCAGCCTCCCAGTGCCCTGCAGGGCATTGACAGCTGCTGTAGCATTTGCAAAACAAAACAAAACCGCCATATTTTGCAATGTTAAGAAAATAAGGAGGATTGTATGCAGGCTTCGCTTTTGGTTTTTTGTTTTTTTTTAATGCTCAGAAAGTTAATTAAAAATTGCACAGAAGGGACAAAGTCGCCAAACAGGACATGGCAAGAGCAGCTCCAAAACCAAGAAGGAAAGAGAGAGAAATGGAGCTTGAACTGTGAGTTGGAAATCATACATATAAAATTGGTTTTACATCTATAGCTGTCTTTCCTCCAAGCAGCAAAAAGCAGAACACATAAGGATAGCCTACTGGATCAGGCCAATGGCCCATCTAGTCCAGCATCCTGTACTCACAGTGGCTACACAGAAGCCTGTGGAAAACCTACAAGCAGGATTTGAGCACAAGAGCAACTCTCCCCTCCTGTGGTTTCCAGCAACTGGTATTCAGAAGCATTACTACCTCTGGCCATGGAGGCAAAGCATAGCCATTCTGGCTAGTAGTCACTGAGAGCCTTATTCCCTGGACCTCTTCAATGTAGCTGCTTTGGTAGTAGGAGGAGATGTCCCCAGTCCTCTTTGGGGATTCCAAGTAATACCTGAAGCGGCCTTCAATCTGCATGGTCTTTCTTTCTCTGTATGTGAATAGTGTTATTATAAGGCATGGGTAGGCAAACTAGGGCCCAGGGGCCGGATCTGGACCAATCGCCATCTAAATCCAGCCCAGGAATCAGCATGTTTTTACATGAGTAGAATGTGTGCTTTTATTTAAAATGCATCTCTGGGTTATTTGTGGGGCATACGAATTTTTATTTTTATTTTCAAAATATAGTCCGGCCCCCCACAAGGTCTGAGGGACAGTGGACCAGCCCCCTGCTGAAAAAGTTTGCTGACCCCTGTTATAAGGTTTAGTCACTAGATGGCACTGGACTTAGTTGTATGTGGGTGATGCCAGGAGCTTCTGGTACTTGTTCTGTCTGCCTTCCATGACATCCTCCCTTGCTTCCATAGATGTATATTCCATTATGGACATTTCTTTGCTACGCGTTCAATTTTCCTTTGAAGTTGTGCATCTCGTTGCAACCTCAATGGAGCTTGGTAATTTGAAAACATGATTATCTACAAGGGTTCAGTTCAAGACCATATGGAAACTGTGGACCTCTTTGATGTAGCTGGTTATGTCATTGAGGCTGGATTGGCAGAGCATTGTATTTTGGTTGTTTTTTACATTGGTTTCTGTACAAAAAAATAAATGCAAATGTAATCATTTCAAAAAGTGGGGAAATGTTCTTGAAACTGTTGTGAACTTCATGGATTTATAGCACATGTTTTTACTTCCTCGTTTTGTCAAGGAACAAAAGGGCAGATGAGCCAACATCTGTGCATACAAAAATAACCCCTTAGAGCTTATTTTCCCCTTTTGTCAGAAATCTATTGTTAAACTGGAACATTTTAAAATTCTAGAAGCTGGCTTCCCTGCATACTAAATATTACAAACTCCTGCTTTAAGCTGAGAGGTTATCCTTGCCATGACACTTCTTTTTTAAAAAAATGAATAAAACATTTGTAATAAAACTTAATTCATGAAATGCTTAGTGTCAACAGCTGGCTATAATCCAACTAATTCTTCTCAGAAAAGACTTGTTGAAATTAATTGGTCTCATTTTGTCCTGTGCAAGTGTTAAAATATCAACCAGGTAATATTCCAGTGTAATATTCCAGGTAATATGCCTGGGTGATGGGTCATTACGGGAAACAAAGCAAAGGAGCTTTGAGATGGCATACAGGTGAGGCCCTTCCCCTAGCTTGTGGTTAATTAGAAGGACAAAGCCCTTTAGAGTTGAGTTGCAGTGATGTGGCCCAGAAGCAAAGCAGCAAGCAGAGGGAGACAGAGCCTTGCTAGATCTTTGCTTGACTCCAAATGTGGCTATGGAGTTGGTCTCCATCTCCACCTTCCCAGGCCTCCATGGCCACTGGGTAGGAAAGATGGGAGCTGTAATCCCAACCTCTGAAGGACCTCAGTATTAAGTAGTGAGTGGACATAGCAGACGACACAGAGATTTCTCCAAGTAGTTCTTTATAAGTAAGCTGGAACTGAACTGAACAGCTCAGCCGGCCTGCTTTTATAGACAGCTGGCTGTCAACATTGTAACAACAACCACCCAGAGTTTCCCGTCTAAATTAACTTACGTGGACCTGAGTGAAAACTATATACACAATACCCCTGGTGGCCAGGGTGAGAACTTCAATACATAACACTCAGGTCAGGGAAGGCTGCCTTGTAGGGACAGACAACATCATAGGTGCCAACTCCCTGGGGCCCTGGGTGCCCAAGCACCCGCAAAATTCCCCATGAAAGGGTCGGGCACCCACAAATTTCAGTGCCTTGCAGTCGTGGGGCCACTTATTTGTCCTTTGGCTCCACCCTATGTCCCAGAAGGTCTCTCTTTTCAGCCATCCCCCAGATTTCATAACGTTTAAGGGCTTTGGGCTTTTCAGAGTTGTTTGTACAGGGCTAGGCAGATGAACTCTGGATGTTGTGAGGTTTTGTGGAGTGGAGGAAATAATTGGTCTTGTTTTACGAGATTGTTGGAAGACAGAGGGCCTCCCCTTCATAGATTTTGTAATTTGGGAAATACAGATTTGTCAGTGGGGGAGCTGTCCTTTGAGACAAGACTCTCTGTGATTCGGTGTTGGAGACTTTATGGTAGTTTGTAAAGGAAATGAGGCTTTATGATTGCACTGTTGTCAGTAGGTGGCAGTAACAGGGCCTATTCTTGGCGTTGCTAAGCTTTTAAACCCCAGGAAGAGGAGGAGAAGGAGGGGGAAAATGTTGTATTTCAACAACTGGCAACCCTCTAATGGCTAATTTCATCCAGCTTGGCCTTTTAAGCAATTTGCAGATAATTTTCTCCTATTTATAGTCAGTATGGCGATACCTGAGGTCAAATTGCATTATCAGTAATGGTCTCACAACTATATCAGCTTGGATTGCATGTGCATAGTGCTGTTTTATGGGTTTAAACTTGTATATTGTCTTTGTTATGTTTACTTTAATTCTATGTTGTATGTCACTTTGGATATTTTTAAATAAAGAGCAGTAAATAAATATTTTAGAATAAATAACCAATGCAGGTGAACACAGACAAATAAATACTATGTTCTATATCTTACCTTCCTTCCATCACAGAAGCCCAAGGTAGCATTTGTTGTTGTTTAGTTGTTTAGTCGTGCCCGACTCTTCGTGACCCCATGGACCAGAGCACGCCAGGCACTCCTGTCTTCCACTGCCTCCCGCAGTTTGGTCAAACTCATGCTGGTAGCTTCGAGAACACTGTCCAACCATCTTGTCCTCTGTCGTCCCCTTCTCCTTGTGCCCTCCATCTTTCCCAACATCAGGGTCTTTTCCAGGGATATTGGTCCATTTAGCTCAATACTGTCTACATTCTCAGCCCTACCAGGAGATGCTGGGGTTGAACTTGTGATCTTCTGCATAGATCTACCACTGAGCTATGGCTCCGTTTCACTGCTATTTGGTCCCCTTTTGTTTCTTCATTTGGAGCGGTTTTCTTTGCACCATTTTTTCCTTCATTGCTCTAACTGGTCTTAGCTTAATTTGCCTACATTTCTACTTACAACAATTGCCTGTGGGAACCAATCAGATTTTGATTCTGGGCATCTATGATGCCATCACATCAGACATAGACTGTCAAGACATCATTGAGAAAAGCGACCTACATTGTCCCATCCGGTGGAATTAAATGGCATTGAGGGCAAATAAGGAAGTGGGAGGCTGCAATCCTAATCCTGCAAATCCCATTGAATCCTGTGTCTACTTCTTAGTACGTGTCTTAGTATGCATGGATAGGATTGCAGCCAAAGAGATCGTTGAAGCAACATTAATATGTTGGCATCAAGGGTAGAAATACAGAAACTGTTTTCAGTGCTCAAAAAAACCTGATACAGATCAAATTGGTTTTTGTTCAGATCCATTAAAAATGGCACAGAATTGCTCTTTTAATTCTTTTTCTCTCCAAGCTATTTCAGCCACTTTACTTACTTGGTGTATAAATGCTGTTGGTTTACTTGCCCAAGGACAAGCTTATGACTTAAAGCATCTCATTACTGCATTTTGGCATCACTTATGCCCTTCATTTAGTCTTTGTCTGGAATCCATGAAAGCAATAATGCGTCCAGAATGTTTGGAGTTTGATTAAATTTGTCAAAGGCCTGTTATCAAACACAATACTGCAGGCACTATTGGAACCTCAGTTTCTCTCAATGAAGTACAAGGGCAGAATTTGTGCCCCATCCACCTGCTTTTAGGCTAGAATATTTACATACAGTGCATAGGATTTGCATAGGGGAAGCACTGTAGTTTATTGGCAGAGCAAGTGCTTTGCATACTGTGGAACGCCCTCCCACCAGATGTCAAAGAGAACAATAACTACCAGACTTTTAGAAGACATCTGAAGGCAGCCCTGTTTAGGGAAGCTTTTAATGTTTGATGTATTACTGTATTTTAATATTTTGTTGGAAGCCGCCCAGAGTGGCTGGGGAAGCCCAGCCAGATGGGCGGGGTATAAATAAATTATTATTATTATTATTATTATTATTTGCATACAAAAGGTCCCAATTTCAATCCCAGACATCTCTAGGTAGCACTGGTGAAGACTCCTGTCTAAAACCCTGGAGAGCCAAAGCTAGACTACAACTCCCATCATCCCTGACTATTGGTCAGACAGGGGCTGATGGAAGCTGCAGTCCAACAGCAACAACTGGCTAGCCCCATATATGGTAGGTCATACTGATGGAACAATGGTCAGACTCCATATACAACAGGTTCCTATCTTGGATATATTAGAAGTGAGTTAACAAATAGTGCATATAACTTTCTCTCTCCTTAAATCTAGTAGTGAACTTTAGACAACAAGACAAATAGCATAGTTTGGGGTGGACAACTGCAGCAGAGTGGAAACAGTGCTGCGTGCAATGAATACAGGGTGGGATGGGAAATGATGCCTTCTCACATCCATAGTCATAACTCATGACTGGCCAGATAAACCCTGGTGAAGGTAGCCGATATGTCCTAAACCTTTGGTAAGTTAGGGACTTGCGCTGCGCGCAAAGACAGGCTCCAGAGGATTGAGCAGGCGAGATCAAGAGTGGGTCCAATAATCAAGCAGGCAGTTTCTGCACGTGCCGTAGAGGGAAGTGAGGGGCAGATGGGGCTCGTCAACCTGGGTAGGTAGCCCATCTAGGAGAAGGAAAGCTCTGAGCCTAAACATCCACTGCCTTGTGAGATATCTTTGGGAGAAAGGGGGCTAAGGAGTAAACCCTACACAAATCTAGAGTGGAGTGCCTTAGACCAGCGGTTCTCAACCTGTGGGTCCTGTTGGACTACAACTCCCATCATCCCTAGCTAGCAAGGCCAGAGCTCAGAGATGATGGGAGTTGTAGTCCAACAACATCCAGGGTCCCACAGGTTGAGAACAGCTGCCTTAGACAGTTTGAGGGAGCCTTGTACACCTTCTGGCAACTCCGGCAACCAAGCTGCTGCCCAACAAATTGCTCTGCTCTCCTTTCAACCACACCAGAGGCCAAGAGGAGACAACTTGTCATTTGAGCAGCCTTGGACCTCCATACACGTTGCCCGGGCTTGTGCCCCGGAGAGGTTTCTTGGTGCTGTTAATGCAGCAGTTTGACTTTAGCCCCTGGAGGTGCACTCCATTGTCTCTCAAGACAGATGGATGTCAACAAATCATAACATAGTACTTGAGTTTGCTACTCACATATATATATGATGATACCACTGGTCTCATCCACTGGAGACCTTACTTGTGAAGATACCATTATCAGCAACCTCTGTTTCATCATTTTTGAGAGTGTATCAATCCAGGACATTTCTAACCAGCCATTTCTGCAGTCTCTAAATTGTGCATCCAAAGTATATCGCAGGCAGCAGTTCTTGCGATCGTGGCGGCACTCCTTTGAGCAACTGCTCTCATGGAAATAGTTGCTGGCTATAGCTATAAGCAGGACACGGGTGGTGCTGTGGGTTAAACCACAGAGCCTAGGACTTGCCAATCAGAAGGTCGGCGGTTCGAATCCCTGCGACGGGGTGAGCTCCCGTTGCTCGGTCCCTGCTCCTGCCCACTTAGCATTTCGAAAGCACGTCAAAGTGCAAGTAGATAAATAGGTACCACTCCAGCGGGAAGGTAAACGGCGTTTCTGTGCACTGCTCTGGTTCGCCAGAAGCGGCTTATCATGCTGGCCACATGACCCGGAAGCTGTATGCCAGCTCCCTCGGCCAGTAAAGCGAGATGAGCGCCGCAACCCCCGTCAGCCACGACTGGACCTAATGGTCAGGGGTCCCTTTACCTTTACCTTTATAGCTATAAACACCTTGATCCGTAGGTTACAAATGATCACAAGAATGCATGCCTGTGGACAGCTGAAATTGCTCTTGTGAAGAAAGGAAATGTAGCCATGATGGCTATTGTCTGTCCCCACCATCCAAGGCACGAATGCTTCTGAATGCCAGTTGCTGGAAACTGCAAGAGGGGAAAGGGCTCTTGTGCTCAGGACCTGATTGCAATTTTCCCACAGGTAGCTTGTTTGGCTACTGTGAGAACAGGTTGCTGGACTAGATGGGCCATTCGCCTGATCCAGCAGGTCTTTCTTACGTTTGTATTGTCTGAACCAACTCCAAGATACACTTCTTCCATAATGCACATCTGGAGCATAATAGCAAAGAATAGTGGCGAGGGAGTCCCCCAATAATGTATCTGTGAGAGTGACAGGAACGTGATAAACACACTCCTTATTTCCCCTCCGACGGAAAAGCTGACTGACTGAAATGGCAAATAAATAACCTCCACAAACAACAGCTTCTGATGACAGCCCATTGTGTCTGACCCCATGAGGGCAAATTGCCTTCAAAAGGAGAAGGATGAAGAAAAAAAATTACCACAGAAGGCAACACTCGAAGGCCTGGTGTGGTGCTTTATTATTTAATCAAGTGCCTCAGAGTGACAAATTGTTAAAACTGGAATCTTCCACATGGGGAGGCTGTCAAAAAAAAAGAGAAAATGGAAGAACGTCAAACTCATGATTTGTGAAATGGTGGCTTCCCGTTTGTGTTAGGCCCTCAGCTGTTTTATGGGGGAGGCTTCTGTGAGGGGAGAGCTCTCATTTCCCTCATTTCCAGTCAGACCTGACCTGGAGTCAATTTGGGGCAAGGCTGCAGTGTATTCTGATACAGAAGATTGTATGTGTTTCCAGTCCTTTTCACCAAAAGACTTCTTCAAGACTTCTCTACATTAATTCTGTATGTCACTGCCAGCTTCTTTGACATCATAAAGAATCCTGCTCATATACACCATTTCTGCAATGTGTTTTAACACAGCCATTAAATGCAAAAAACTTCTGAGTACACGCCAACCATTTGATTTTATTGACTTTTGTAAAATTGACTCCAATAAATTTGCATTTATCCAAATTTTGCAATGTAGTTCTCCAGCCAACCACTGTTTTAAAAGATGCATACATTAGAGGAAATTGTGCGTAAAATGAATATATTAGTGAAAATAACAGACCAGTACATAATGTTTGGAGAAATGGTTTGTGAAAATGCCTACATTGGTCAAAACCGCATACAAAAATGTGCTTACTAAGAGAAATTTGCACTAAAATGCTGAAGAAATTGCTGCAGAAACAGAGAGAATGGAACTGAAGTTTTCAAGAATGAGAAGCGTAGAGAACTGAACTTGTCTGATCCTTCCATCCCTAGTGTGAGATATCACTTGGTTTGATGCAATGTCTTCTAGCCTCTCCACAAACAAATAACTGAAGCCCTCAATTAACAGTGCCCTAAACTGCAGTTTACTTAACCTAACAATTCATCCAGTCCTGCCTATTTTTTAATTGAACATCGATGCCATTTTTATCTTTCACTTGAGTTTTCAAGAGTTCATTGTTGTCTCTGAAGGTCAACAATCATTTTTTACTCACCTAGTGGGCATATTTCTGTAAAGTTCTGCAAATTTAACTCATGGCCCCAATGTAATTTATCTATGGCATTCTGTGGGGAGTTCCTGGGACAATTTGGGGTGCCGCACAATCATTGATAAATAATCACAACATTGCAATAACCGCTGCGTCCTTTGCATTATTAAAATTCATGCTGATTGCCTGCGTTACGGCTCATTTAGAGCCCCTGCAATGCCTTGGATTGATAATCCAAGCACCCAAATTACAATTTATATGTCAATTTCCAAAGAGGGGCTGTTACTGTCATTTTGGGTAAATAATGCCCCTTTAAAATTGTATAAATAAAAACAGGTTTTGCATAACAAGCCATGATAGCTCCAGAACAGCCATTACCCTCATCAGCTAAACAATATGCATGTTTAAAATGTGTCTGAATACATTTTTAATGTATTTTTTGCTTCTCCAATGGCACTATAATGGCTTTTGAGAAGCTGTGGTGGTTTATTGCATCAATTTTCTTACATGTGTGGGATGGGGAGGAAGGAGTGGTCTTGTTTTCCCCTAGTATTAAAGCAAATGTCTGTCTCTGAGTATGTCTAAAACTCTGCGCACACACAAAATATTTAAATACACACATTCAGAATCCCTAACCTAATCTTCCAAACAACACAGGAGAAAGTACATAAAGTTACATTCCTTCTCTAATGAGTATTTACGGTAGCGCTTGGAAAGTTGACTTCTAAAAGGAACCAATTCCAGTTCAAGATGTCAAAAAAAGGAACTAATTCAAGTTCATCTTTGTTCCTTTATGCAGCAAATAAGTTCAGTTCAGCTCACAGTTCAATTCAAGTTCGCTTAAATTATCCTTGGCAAAAGAATTTCAGCATTCAAAATGCTAAGGACCACTGTGTTGAAGTATAAAATATATGCCAGAAGACTAAGATTTGGAAGCATACACACAGTGGAATGGCTTAAAAAATGTACAAAAACGAACTTGAATATATTTTGAAACCATTCACAGTTCTTTCTCAACATAAACTTAATTTACATTCAGTTCACTCAGCAGCTATTGGAGCTACTTTCAGATGCAGTTCAGAGATTTTTGAAGCAATTCAGTGAACTTTCATTAAACTGAATTAGTTCACTCCAAACACTAGTTTACACTGTGCTTGTTGCTAAGGTTGATTATTTGGCACCAACATGGAGGATTAGGTAGGTAGGTAGCTATAGCTACAGGATCAATAGCAAAACTGTTGATAGCAGGGCAATCTATACACATCTATGCAGAAGTAAGCCCCATTGTTTTCGTTTATTTCCAATGAGTAAGTTTAGTACTGCAGCCTATGTCTGGCAATAGAGGCTGTTCCTGCAGATTTAATTAGAACTTTGCCATATGTTGTGGTCTCCGGTTATCCAGAGGTATGTGTCGACAAAGAAGCCACGGAGGAGCTTTTTAAAAATAATAATAATAATAATACAACTTTAATGGTCCCACCAGTTCTCTTTTCATTGTGTTAATGATCCATCATATGCATTTTAATTCTGCAGATGTGCCTGTGAAATCTTTGTTTTGGTGTGCCTTTTCAAAAACCAAATTACTTTTTTTAAAATAATAATAATAATGGTTTGCTACGAGGAAGAAAGGGACGCCTGAAAGCAGCTTTTGTTTCAGGATAGAACTGCTGCCTGAAAGATTAAGATTTGAAGACGGTGCGTGGCCCTGATTATGCTGGTATTATTCTACAGCTTCCCTTGAATATCAAGGTAAGCCAGCTGAAGAGTGGCTGAGGACTATTACTCTTCCTAACAAAAACCTAGCCTTCCCCTCGACCGCCGTCACATTAAAAAATTAACACGTACGCAGGAAGTCTATTCTGAATGGAAATGAATGTTCTCTTTGACCCAATCCCCATCACTCACCTACAGCACAAAAGAACATCATTTAATGCCCAAGAATTATCTCTTCCATTTTTGGAATTTAAAATAGCGTTACTTCAGTGTTTCCAGCTATGGAAAACTTACTGAGGAGAGGAGGGGGGAGGAGAGAGATTATCACACAACAGTCCTTTGTGTGGCAAGGTCCTGAACCCTCCCCCATTGTAGAACAAAGACACTTGGCACCAGAATTTAGGTTAATGGGCTGAAAAGGGCCACAACTTTATTGATTACAGAATGTGAGTGGTATTGGCTTAGGCATTGGAACCAATGACTATATCTGACTCCTGCCCGCCTGTCGGGAGTTTAGTAAGGGTTAACCACCGATAGGGGGAGCCCTGTCGATGCACATCAACTAGGAATTCCCCCAGGGTCACCGATAGGGGTCATGCTATGGCCCTGGCCCCCCTTATGGGCTTCGGACAGAGGACACGCACCCCGGATTCCTTTAACAGAATACCCTTGAAATAGGAGGGGTAGGTGATGGCCGCCACCTCCCCTTACCTCCAACCGAATACTCCAATGCCTAACCGCCTAACCTTACAAAGTTGTGACGATTTGCTACGAGGTAGGCGAAAAACCAAGTGGCTGGTGCCAATTTGCCAAATGGAAAAAATTCCTAGCGGGCCTCCTGGTCAACCAAGGAGACCAACCGAAGTCCATAGCAAGGTCAAAGGATAAGGATCTAACCTAAGGGAAGGAGTGTCAGGTGTGCGTGCAGGAGCCAGGCCCTGTGACCAATGGGACTTTGCAGGACTGGGGCCTTCCTAAGTTTGTTCTGAAGAGGCAAGGCACGGCTGCACAGGTGAGGCCAACTGGTAGCTCACAGCACCTGGTGGCAAGAGCTGGAAAGGGATATAAGGTCAGCATTTCCCTTCAGCTCTTTGCCACAGCACCATGCTTCCTGCTTTGCTGCGTTTGGCTTCTTGCTTCCTGATCCTTGAACCTCGGCTTCTTGACTCCTTGGACCCCTGACTTTGTAACTCCTTGCTTCCTGACCCTCGGACCCTTGGCTTCTTGACCCCTGGCTCTCTGACCCTTGGACTCTTGGCTTCCTGACTCCTGGCTTCTAGACCCCCGTTCCTGCTCCCACCCCACCATCATGCCCCCGGTCCTGATGTCCCCTGCTGGGACTTCGATCACCCATGAACCGGACCATGACAGGGAGGGCGGGAGAACTGCGCAAGCAGGGGGTGAGGTAAAAGAGGGCGCGAGCCTGGCCGCGGTGTGTTTAAATGGACTAAGCCATGCCCCCTTTGGCCGATTGGACTGGCCGATATGAAATGACGCAGCCAGGAACTCCCTGTGATGTGGAGCTACCTATGCACGGGTCGGGCTCATGATCTGCCCACAACATCGACTCCCTGCGAGGGGAATCGGCTTTAAGCTCAATTTGAAGTTACAGGTCATTATTATTTCTGCTCCCATGCCAGAATATTGCAGAAGAGTGCCCAGAGCAAAAGGAGAAGCCCCTTTGAAAAGGAAAGGACATAAATCAGTCGTGTCGAGACAGGTAAGAATTTACAGGTAAGGGACCGCAACATAAATCCAGGCAGGTGAGAGATTAAAACGTAGCGTGGAATCAAACCCAGTCAGCATTAAAGCCTCCGAGCTGAATTCACTGCTAATGAGATGGAACTGTGGACCCTCGGGAGGTCTGGCTGGCAGGGGGAGAGCGAGCAACGTGGCAAGGAGGGATCGACTCCACGGCTTCTCTCACCTCCTCATTAGAAGGTGTTGTAAATGCATTTCCCAAGCCACGGCTCTAAGTGGGATGATTACATTATTCATTTATACTAATTTCCTGTTCAATAATGATCCAGCTGATTAGGAGCTTGTCATGCAAAACAGCCAGAAATTAGAGGAACTCATTATGGAGTGAGGAACTCAGTGGCTTCACACTGGCTTAGCGCTTCACACCGAGGGAGAGCCCCATCTGACGTTGGCGCTGCGTCTCCAGAAGGTGGAGGAGACCATACAGTGTGATGGCCTGGGACTTGGGACCAGAGGAGTCTCAGCCCGCACCGGATCCTTTGCCTCAGGTGGCATCTGGACCAAGTCTGGGGCCTGATTCTGAAGAGCCCCAGTCTGCACAGGTTCCCCTGCAACAAGCACCAGCTGGGCCGAGTTAGGGGCCTGAGCCTGCCCTGGCTCCAGATGCGGGGATTACCTCGTTGCCTTCAGCTGGGCCATCACTTACAGCTGCTCCACTACCGGTTGGGTCAGGGGAGGCTGAGGCTGCCTCTGGGTCTAGTAACCCACTGACATCTCCCGAGCTGCAGAGACTAAGAAGGAGAGACCTGAGTACTCACAGGAGGAGTGCTCGCCTTCGGGCAAGACAGGGAGGTGAGTCACCGGGGGATCAGGACCGGCCGTTACCACGACAAAGATAAAAGGCTGTCAGACCCCGCCCCAGGTTGCGGGAGCAACATTGCTGTTTGCTGGAACCTGCCTGAAACCCTGCGCCCGACCTAGCCTGGTTAATAATAATAATTATTATTATTATTATTTATATCCCACCCATCTGGTTGGGTTTCCCCAGCCACTCTGGGTGGTTTCCAACAAAACACTAAAATACAATATCCTATTAAATATTAAAAGCTTCCCTAAACAGGGCTGCCTTCAGATGTCTTCTAAAAGTTTGGTAGCTATTTTTCTCTTTGACATCTGGTGTTAGGGCATTCCACAGGGTGGGTGCCACTACCGAGAAGGCCCTCTGCCTGGTTCCCTATAACTTGGCTTCTCGTAGCGAGGGAACCGCCAGAAGGCCCTTGGCGCTGGACCTCAGTGTCTGGGCAGAACGATGGAGGTAGAGACGCTCCTTCAGGTATACTGGACCGAGGCCGTTTAGGGCTTTAAAGGTCAGCACCAACACTTTAAATTGTGCTCGGAAACGTACTGGGAGCCAGTGTAGGTCTTTCAAGACCGGTGTTATATGGTCTTGGCAGCCACTCCCAGTCACCAGAGTAGCTGCCGCATTCTGGATTAGTTGCAGTTTCCGGGTCACCTTCAAAGGTAGCCCCACGTAGAGCGCATTGCAGTAGTCCAAGCGAGAGATAACCAGAGCATGCACCACTCTGGCGAGACAGTCTGCGGGCAGGTAGGGTCTCAGCCTGCATACTAGATGGTTTCCTGCCTTGTGTCCTGCCTGGGCCCTGTCGGACTGACTCCTCGTGGAACCCTTGGATTCGGGACTGGACCTGGACTGCGTTGCTCGGGTTTACCCCCAGGCCCAGCACACACACCATGTTTCCTGCTCATGCCGTCAACAGCCACTAGCCACAATGGCTATGTTTGACCTCTACTTTCAAAGGCAGTGTGCCTCTGGACAACATTTGCTGGGAATCACAGGTGGGCAAGCTCAGGTCCTGCTTGCAGGCTTCCTACAACCGTCTGGTTGGTGACTGTGAGAAAAGGATGCTGGACAAGACGAGTCATTAACCTAATCCAACAGGCTTTTCTTGTGTTCTTATGATGCTGGGTGAGGCATAGAGCTATCGATAGCCTTCTCCTCCATGGTTTTGTCTAATTCTCTTTTGAAGCCATCCAGACTGGTGGCCATCACTGCCTTTTGTGGGGAGCGAGTTCCACAGTTTGACTATAGTGCTGTGTGGGGGAAAAGTGCTTTCCTTTGTCTGTCCTGATTCCTCCAGCATTATTATTATTATTTTTGAAAAGTTTATTCATTTTTCCTTTTTCATTCATTACACACACCTCATATTCATAACATTTACTATGCATTCCTTCCTCCCTTCCCTCCTAGGTTTCCCCCAACTTCCGCTTCTGGTTTGTTTCTCCTTTCGCCCACTTTGCTGCCTCCTAAAAGAAAAAGCTACTAATAACATATTTATACAATAACTTCAAACCTAAAAATAACAATGAATACACCATATTGTTTCTCTGTCTTCTACACATTTTCTAATACTAACAATGTGAATGTTTATTTAAATCCTGACATCAAGTCTATAGACTTTCTTTGTTTCTGCAAAGATAATATATATGGTTCCCATTCCTTTTCAGAGTCACTGTTGTCTTTTTCTCTTAATCTGTCATTTTTGCCAGTTCTGCATAGTTCATCAACTTCTCTTGCCATTGTTCTTTAGTCGGTATTTCTCCAGTCTTCCAATTTTGTGCAATCAACTTTCTCGCTGCTATAGTGGCATACATTAAAAAAGTCCTCTTTTCTTTTGGTATATCTTGGCCTAAAATACTAACATAAAGGCTTCTGGTTTTTTTTACAAAAGTCTGATTCCTCCAGCATTGAGTTTCATTGGATGGTCCCCTGTTGCACTCAGGTGCTGCTTTTGGGCTTCCCATAGGCATCTAGTTGGCCCCTCTGAGTACAGGATGCTGGACTAGATGGGCCACTGGCCTGATCCAGCAGGTCCCTCATATGGGTGAAGTGCCCTGCTGGGCTATTTCAAAAGTCCATTGGCTTAATCATCTCCTAGGAATTTCCAGCCCCAGAGTATTTGTCCACACAAGAAGCTAGGAATAGTGTGTTAACATGCAGCAGCAGTGCTGTTCCATAACTTCGTCAAATTTTAGAGTTGGAAAGGAATCCTGAGGATCATCTAGCCCAACACATTCCAATGCAGGAATATGCAGTTGGGGAATATGCATGTCTCATATGGGGATCGAGCCTGTGACCTTGGTATGATAAGCACCATGTTCTACCAACTGAGCTATCCAATGGTGCACAAGTGCAGGAGGCAAGGTAGGGATTAGACCCGTCTTCCTCAGACTTGGCCCTCCAGATGTTTTTGGCCTACAACTCCCATGATCCCTAGCTAGAAGGACCAGTGGTCAGGGATGATGTAGTCTCAAAACATCTGGAGGGCCAAGGTTGATGAAGCCTGGATTAGACAAATTTATGGTGGATGAAGCTGCTTGCCATAATGGCTTTATTGTTACTCCACTGTTGGAAGAAGTATGCCTCTGGATGACAGTGGCTGGGCATTCCAGGTGGGTAGGGCTTCCCAGGGGCATCTGATTGGCCACTGCCAGAACAGGATGCTGTGCTTGGTGTGCATTTGGCCTAATCCAACAAGGCTTCTTATGTTTCAATGTCTTTATGTACAGACTTTATACATGTATGTTACCTGTGACAGGGCAAAGAGTATCTTGGGGATGGGAAGCGTGATTATAACTGGGAAAGCAGCATAACAAGAAAGTGTTGGGGGAAACCTTCCCCAGCACCCTCAAGATCCCATTCTGGAGTGTCATCCCCATAGCTGTTATTCACCAGAACTTAAGAAGACTGAAGAACCAGTTGTGGGTCTTCTTCATTCGCATTCAGCTAATGCACAGCCATGACCTAATGAGACTAAGCAATGTAATTAAACAGAATATTGTGTGTCTTCTGCCTCCCCAACCACCATGTTAGGTAAGCTCTCCCCTATGCCTTTGCCGAAACTTCCTTCAGCACTTCACTATATAACAATCCTTTTCATATAGTAAATTAATTCCATTCAATTGACTGCTTCGTGGCTACCTATAAGTAATGTTCGGGTATCCCACAGGATGGCAAGATTAAAACAAACGATGTCCTCTTTTATATTCCTCACCTTGGTGTGACTCGCCTCATTCTTCCATCAAGCTGTGCTGCTTATCACAATTAAGAATAACTGCATCACAAGGAAACAAATGATCTAACTGTCTTTCTGTCTAGCTCTCTTTGGGATATATGCCCTCCTTTTCATTACTTGCTTTTGACATTTCTGAATCAATGCTCCGGAATTAATTCAGTCACTGAGCAACCATTCCCATGGCAGGCCTTTCTCTTCTCAGGCCGATTAGCTTTATGATTTCTGTAACTTGAAACAAGCACAAACAGGGGCATTGCTAGCTACTTAAAAGATTGAGGGCACGGACCCATAGATGAACATTTTCATAAGATTTGCATAGACAGGTAGAGTACCCACTTAGAATTTAAAACATCGTGGAAGGCCAGCCAACTCATTTGCCCTCCAAATCATCCTAGATAAATTCTGCCGTTAATCTGCTACCCCATCTCAGATAACCCAAATCCATTCCTCTTAAATTTATTTACCGTCAATTAATTTCCCAGCTTATCTCCCTCAAAGTAAATGTGATTTCCCTTCCATAGTTCCCATTCATTACCTCCAAGCCAACTCTGCCTAGATATATCTAATATCAGTCATATTAAATTAATTTATTTCCCCAAATTAATATGAAGGAGGAGGAGACTGACTCCAATTTCTATATCAAGTGGGAGATCTTCTGTGTTTATACTGGAAAATGTAGTGTGCACATGAGGCAAATATGCAGTTGGAAACTTATGTGTTGTGCTGTTGTGCACCAACTGTTATGTACTGAAGTTCTCACCCTGGGCCAGCAGGGGGATACTGTAGATAGTTATGCAAATGAAGGATCGAAAGTGGCGTTCAGTGATTGGATAGTTTGTATGCAAATGAAGGATTGAAAGTGACGTTCAGTGATGGATAGTTTTAGAAAGTTGCTACAGTTACGTTGTTCTGGAGCTCTATATAAGCAGGCTGACTGAGCTCTTCAGTTCAGTTCTGTTCCAGCTTACAAATAAAGAGCTGCTTTGGAAGAATTGCTGTGTCTGGTATGTTCACCCACAACTTAACACTGGCAACGAGGATGGGATTGATGGACATCAGAGCACAGCCAGATGTGGCCACCCTCTGAACTGAGCTGAATCACTGAGCTGAATCACTGAGCGAAATCACTAAACGTCACTTTCGATCCTTCATTTGCATACAAACTATCCAATCACTGAACGTCACTTTCGATCCTTCATTTGCATATCTACAGTATCCCCCTGCTGGCCCAGGGTGAGAACTTCAGTACATAACATAACATAACATAACATAACATAACATAACATATAACATAACAACGAGAAGCAGAAAGTAATTCAGCTCCCTGCTACCTATAGCAGTCATTGACAGAGCTGGGATTTCTGTCTTGCAAGCGATGTAAAAGGCAGCTCTTCCTTTTCCATGGATGCTTAAAGCAACCACTTCTCCAGCTATCCAAAACAATAGAGAGGAGCCAATGGGAAGGAGCAAATCAAGAGCTGAGCTGGATAGAAAAATTGCCGTGTATTGGCTGCCGTACCATGAGGAACTCTATTCTATTGTAGACTTAACCAAGCCTTGGCACTTTTGCTTTATTTATTGCTTTATTTTGGATGGCTTTTTTGGGCTTAGATTTAACAAAGGTGCTATTTTAGTCCTATGACTTCACAATTGCATTCTGCAAGGACAAAACTTCTGATTAGACTCAGGACATCCAGGGAATCCAGAGAATCTCAACCTTCTTCCTTCCTTCCTTCCTTCCTTCCTTCCTTCCTTCCTTCCTTCCTTC
>JAXCMG010000039.1:12096170-12107589 GCA_034642415.1 Podarcis siculus
TTCCTTCCTTCCTTCCTTCCTTCCTTCCTTCCTTCCTTCCTTCCTTCTCCGGTAAGTTTCTAGCCTGTGTGCAGATAAGTTTCAATAGTGTTATGAGTTGGAAGAGGGTAGGCTGAGCACCCATCTAATTCCTGGATCCAGCACAGATTCAATGCCTGGAAATAGCCAGGCTAGCTTCCTAGTGGTGTAATGACCTTTAAAATATGGGCCACTAAGATGACAAAGTAAGAGACTCTGTGCCAGACAGGACTTTGCTCAAATTGCCAGTAGTTAGAAAACCCAAGTCCAGAGTTTGAAGTTGAGGTGTATGTGAGGTAGAAGCTAGGCTGCAGGCTGAGTAGCTGGGAGACAGAATTTCTGCTAGAATCCAAGGCTGCAGCTGTAGGAGCAGCAAGACCCCCTTGGGGTGTTAATGCCGTGAACCTCTCCATTGTAGGCTCAGCTTGTCTATATGTGTAAATAAACACACAAAACCCACAGTCTCTGCTGTCCCTCATTCCGAGGAAAGTGACCCCCGGGTAAGCACCTGGAACACCCTGGAATCTGGAGACTGGGGTGTTGTGTCACAATATCTATGAGCAATGTGTAGTGGAATCTCAGAAACCAAAATAGGGCACTAAGAACCAAGCACCTGCTTACCCAACCATATGAGGAGCAGTTGCAGAAGACAGGCCTGGCTAACATAATTCATGCCCTGGTGGTATCCCAATTAGAGCATTGGTTCAGAAGCTGGTAAAGAATGGCCATAGCTCAGTGGTAGATCAACTGGTTTGCCTTGACTTGGTAGAAGGCAGCTTCCTGTGTTCCTGTGCCCATCTATTTGTCCACCTGTTGGCAGGAACATATTTCACCCTTTCTAAAACCTCTGCATTGGTAGCCAGTTCATTAATGGACTCAGTTCACTGGTTGGACCTTCAAAACCTGAAATGGTCTTGGTGCAAGCATCTCCAGGAGTTACCTTCTCTCATACAAGTGTGTCTGGACCTTAAGATCTGTTGCTGAGGCCTTGAACCATCCATGTTCCATTCTTGGGGTGGGGGGTTAAATTTGTTATCTACCAGTAATCTTGGATTGCTGCCTCAACTTTATTATTTGCATTTATGAGCTGCCTAATAAGAGAAATTCTGCTGGTGCCATACAATACGGAACAAAAATGAGAAACTGTGTAACAATAAAACCAACCCAGCGACAATACAGTGATAAAATCCAGCAGATGAAATCTTGGCATAGAACAGCCACTAGGCAGCTTCCCACAACCCATTCGACTGACAGGGCAAATCAACCCCACCACTATGAAGCTAAAAACTAACTAATTGCCATCACTCTATCGAGCAAGTGTCAGGAAACTTTGGCCCTCCAGTTGTCACCATACCACAATTCCCATCAACCCACCTCTGTGGACACCATCCTTTGCTCAGAGGAGGGGGAGTTGGATACAAATGCAAATTAAGGGTTGGATCCAATGGCCATTGCATGCACAGAACCATTTCCAGAAGTGCAATGAAAGTTTGTCTCCATCTCTTCCCTCCACACCCCTCCCCAAATCTGCTCCAGGGGTTTGAGGAAACTGTTAGAGCAGATTTGGGGGTGGACAGGTGCAAAAATTGAGGGGAAGCTATGTGAATTGCACTTATGGAAGTCATTCCATGCATGCAATGATTCAGATGGAAGCAACCCAATAATATTGGATCTGAGAGAATATGTATTGGTCTTCTGTTTGCCTGGAGTCATTTACAGATTCCAACTGGTATCAAACTACAGTAGGTGCAGAGCCTAGACTCCACCGTCGCTCCCATACGAATCACAGAGAAGAATACAAAAATGAAAGAATAAAAACAGCTAAAGAGATGACAAGCCTGCCACCCAATCCACACACGCTCTCAGCCTGTGCCAGCTAGCTAAACATCCTTAAGCCTCTACTCGAAAAAGCACAACAACCAATTAGCGGAGAGGCTTGACCTATATTTAAGTCAATTGTTCCTTCTCAGCTGCTGCATTTAAAATCTATTTGCTGCAACAACACTTCAGTTCCAGATGCATGAAGGAAGCCTCTTAATAAACCAAGCGGAGGGGGGCAAGAAGGTGATGCTCAAATAAAATGGCTGAGATCGTGGACTCCTTTGCTAAAGCACTTTCAGTTGCCAAAAACCTGGGTGGGACAAGCGACGAATTGAGAGGGGAAAGCAGCTTCTGCAAGATTACAGCTGCAGGTAAAGAGGAGGCACAAGAGCATCCACAATATCATCACATCCACAAAATCAGAAAAGTGTCACAGCTTACCAAGTCAGGTGCATTTCTTTTTTAAAAAAAGAGAAAAGACAAAGCTTGTGATTTACTGTTTGGGATCGTGCTACTTGTGCTACTAGGTGCACTGTAAATACCCAAGCTTAGATAAATAGATCTGCTTGGATAGGTAGCATCCTAATTAAAAAATATTGAAAACATTACATAAATAACAGGGAAATTAGCATGCAGTGCTACACACAGGGCAGGCTGCCTGAGAGCTTTAAATCCCTCAGTGAGGACGTACTGTGCTAGGCAGCTGTGTTATAATAGACTCATGAACCAGAACTGAGAATTGCAGCGTTTTCTTCCCAAATACCATACTTGAGAGCTGAGATTTGACAATGACTCATCGTCAAGGCACTCTTTCCATGTCAGTTGGCCCAGCCAGGAGCCCTTGTCCCTCTGTGGGGGAGCCTCAGTGGGTTGCCGAGGATTCTGGGAAGGGTTCTAGAGTGACCATTGGAATGTGAGAGGAGGCCTGCTGGGTCAGGCCAAAAGCCCATCTAGTCTGGCATCCTGTGGGTCACAGTAGCCAACCAGATGCCCATGGGAGAAGGCTGAAATAAGGACCTGCATGCAACAGGACTTTGCCCACCTGTGATTCCCAGCAGTGGATGGAAAACATAACCATTGTGGCTGGTAGCCTAGACAGTCCCCACAGCTCCCAATCAAGCTAGCAATACTTTAAATAAATCTCATGGTAAGCATCTGAGGAAGCCCAGGAGTACTCCAGAATATTGTTTGAAATCTATGTTCTGGGCTATGTTCTGGGCAGGGATGAGGAGGCTGTGACCCTCCACGCATTGACTCCAACTCCCATCAGCCTCAATCAGCATTCAGGGATAATGGGAGTTTTTGCCCACCTTCTGGAGGGCCACAGGCTCCCCACCTGTGCCTTGGGCAACTGCTGCAGGTCAGAGTAGACAGTACTAGACAGACCAACATTTAAAGTTTTGGTGCTGACCTTTAAAGCCCTAAAGGGCTCCTGCCCTGTATGCCTGAAGGAGCATCTCCAGCTCCATCATTCAGCCAGGACACTGAAGTCCAGCTCTGAGGCTCTTCTGGCGGTTCCCTTACCACAAGAAGTGAAATTACATGGAACCAGGCAGAGGGCCTTCTCAGCATGGCACCCGCCCCGTGGAACGCCCTCCCATCATATGTCAAACAGATAAACTACTATAGGCCTTTTAGAAGACATCTGAAGGCAGCCTTGTATAGGAAAGTTTTGAATGATTGGTGTTTAATTGCGGTTTTATATTTTGCTGGAAGATGCCCAGAATGGCTAGGGCAACACAGAAGGGCAGCATATAAATAAATTATTATTATTATTATTAGCCAGATTCATATGATCTCCTCCTGTAACTTCCCTGTCTTTTTTATTAGTATCTGCAAACCCTCAAACGCTGAATATGTACATTGGTGGAGGGGGGCAGCACAACAATAATCTGAAAGCACCTTGTGTTGTTTGATCTCTAAAAGCTAAATATAGGCTAGGCCAATGCCTGGACTTGAAAGAACACAAGGTCATTGCTGACTGGTGCCCACTGTGACAGGCAGACAGCCCAAAACAGCCGATGGAGCCAGAGCGAATGACAGGCAGAGCAAACTGATTCTCACCCTGTCCCCAACCTCTTCACCACTGAATTCTGCATGGAGATGGAGAAGAAGGAGACAACACCATCTTCTGGACTGTTTGTAAGCTGGAAGACAAGCTAGCAGGGTTGGCTGATGACAGGCTGAGCTTGGTGGAGCAATGCTCCATTTCCCCCACTAACGGACAAGCCTCCACTTCACCAGTTGGAAACTTCTCATACCCCCCTTGGAGAAAGAGGAGTTTGCAAATAACCAGAGCCGTTTTGTGAAGAGAAAGGATGCAAAGCAAGAACACGCAGATTTGCCTGTTCTGATTTGCCTAATTTATTCTGAAGGAAATCTCTGCTGCACACATCGTATTCCCCGCAACAGCCCTCCTTCCCATCTAAATGCAGTGTTTTACTTCACCACTCAAACCCCATGATATACATATTCACTCCACATTCCCAGTTTATGAAGAGCTAAAGATTGTTCAAAGCAGACAGTGTTGGACAAATAGGCATAAAATTAGCATAATCCCATGCTAATGTGCATAATGTGACTTTATTAGCAAATCCTGGATGCATAATTTGTTTTTGTTTTTCTTGCTGGTGATCTGGGTATTGTTTTTCGGCTCGGACCAAGGAATGCTTTCCTGTGGAAACAGGGCAGGAATACAAAGTAGCCAATGTGTGCGGCAGGCTGACAAAACATCTAAAGCCCTTCAAAACTAGCCCAGACTAGGAATTCACACCTCGAATATACCTTCAGAGACTTTTCCCCATTTTCGCTTGTTTTACTCCGTCCAGTAGAATCTAGTAGAAGATGCCACTGACTACTCTCTCTACAAGGTAATGACCTTGGCTGGCCTCTTGAGTACTGCCGTTTACATGTCCAAAGAGGTTGCCCTGTCGCTATGGAGACAAACTGCTTGGCCTTTCCCCACCTCAGGGCTGTATGCCCTGTCTTCTCAGGGTGGAGAACAGCAGGCCAAGAGGGGCTGTATGTGAGAAAGTTTTCACTGATACTAGAAGCTGGAGACTCAACAGACTTGTCTTGCTCTGTGCTAAACCAAAAGCTATGGCTTGCGGATCTCCCTGAAAACTTAAAGGGGAGGCAAGATCTGTTGGGGGTGTTAATGCTGTGGGCCCTTCCACCCTATGCCCACTGTATATATGTGTTTTAAAAACCTGTATATCCTAACAACACCACAGTCTCCATTGACCTTCATTCCAAGGAAACCATAACTTGGGTAAGCACATAAACTCATTGAGTCTCTCACTGCTCAGATTTGGGTGTGTGCAACACTATTACAGTGGTACCTCGGGCTACATAGGTTTCAGGTTACATACGCTTCAGGTTACAGACTCTGCTAACCCAGAAATAGTACCTCGGGTTAAGAACTTTGCTTCAGGATGAGAATAGAAATCGTGCAGCAGTTTCAGGTTAAGAACAGACCTCCGGAACGAATTAAGTTCTTAACCTGAGGTACCACTGTATATTTTTAGCTCACCTCTCCTCTAAGGGCTTCAGAGCAGCAAACATCCTCCCCACATGCCTGTGCAAAAGGCTAAGATGGATAGGTTAAGCTGAGAGATTGTGGGTGGCCTAAGGGCAGTCACTCAATGAGTGTCAAAGCAAGGCAGGAAATTTTGACTAGGGATCTCCCTCATATAAGTCTTCCTTCCATCTTTGAGGCAACTTAGAACAGGAGAGGAGAAGAGAGCAGAGACTACAGGGCCTCTGTCAGCTCTTCTGAAAGAACAGCAACTTTGGGCTTCTCTTCACCTTGAAACCTTCCCATTGGTCATCACAAAACATCCAACAGGTCTAATAATGAGAAACTGAGAGAACAAAAACTGACAGATCCTTCCATCCCTACTTTTGGGTGGACATGGTTAGAATTGCTCTGTAGGCCAGTGGCCACAACCACATCCAGCAACAGCAAATTCCATAATTTCATGTTGCACGCGGAAGTGGTTTTGCTTGCTTCAATCTTCTGCCAATGATTTGCAAAGGGGAAATGCAGAGGCACAGGTTCAGTCTCTCTCTGGTAGGGAGCACAGGCTAAGGGCTTTTGTGTTGTCCCTAGCCTACCATTTTGTTAGGGGTAGAATAATGTGTTAGTTACTTGTGTATTGAACATTCAGGCTCATTGGACATCCACACATTCTAGTGTCATGAAAGAGGGGGGGGAGGGAGGGAGGGAGGGAGGGAGGGAAGAAGGAGAGAGAGAGAGAGTTCTTTATCCACTTTTAGCCATGTAAGGCTCTTGCAACTGAAACAACAAAGTGTCTTGTGGCACCTTAAAGACTTACAAATTTATTAGGGCACAATGTTTTGTGTGCTACGGTTTCCTTTATCTGATGAAGTGGATCCGACCATGAAAGCTTATTCTGAAATGAATTTGTTACTCTTCGAGATGCCACAAGATTATTTGCTTTTATTTTCATTAAGCTATTTTATGAAATTTTGGACCACTTAAAGGCAATAAGAAAGAAATGACTTCACTTACTTAAAAATGTGGTCTGCTTGCTCAAATAAATGTGCTCATGATTATGGCCTTGACCAGCAAAACAGTTTCATTGTCAACACAGAAAGTGTCCAAAGAGAGAAAGACCTTTTCCCATTGATGTTCCATCTTTTGACACCTTATTATACCTTTCTGAAAACTTCTAGCATCCTTAAAACTCATAATCTTATAAAGTTATAAGGTTGCCTCATCCCTCAGCCACACAATAAAATACTTCCTTTGCAGAAACTGACTTCATTTGAATAATTCTAAAGTTATTGGCCAATAAGTTTTCTGGTCATGAACTGCAAGTATAAAACAAAAGAGAACAGGAAACCCTCCAAGGTCTGATTAATAAAATGAATTGAATGCAGTTATTCTGAGGCTAGGTCATATGCCCTTTGGGTGGTTTCCAAAGCATTTTTGCACATAGTAAGCAATCTCATACTTTTGCTTGACATTCTAAAAATAGTAAGAGTTACACGACTACAGCTGATTTGCACTGGAACTTACTTGTGAGCTGGTCTCGTACCTGGAATTGCTCAAGAATTCTAAGAAGCAAATAAAAAAAAATTAGTTGCAATTTTGAAATCCGTGGTTGAAATCAGGGCAGTTTTGAACACCTCGGTCCACCATATTGATTCAAAATGGTGTCCGACCGTTTCCAAACAGAGACAAAAACCTGTTCCTTGATCTCAGGAACCATCATGTTGTGGTTGATGCCCACAGAACTGTCTCAAAATTCTAAATGTGCCCACTGACCCAAAAAACGGTACAAAACGAAACAGAGCTCTTTTGGTGTTTGGCAAAATTGTATTTATTTATGAACATCTCAGTGCGATAGCAGCTGGGATTGGAATCTCTGCTTGACAGACTTCTTGTAAAAGGAATGTTTTCAACAGGCACTGAAAATGTAATAGGGTTGCTGACTGTCCGATATGTAACCGGAGAAAGTTTGAAAGTGTAGGTGCTGCCACACTAAAGGCAGACCTTCCAACATCCTGCAAAGGAAAATCAGGTTGTGAGGATCCCTGCGCCGGCGGCAAACCACTGTGTACAGCACATGTGTGGCATCCCGTCCCAGATGTCACAACGCCTTCATTCACTCCTGGTTGTAGGTCTTTGGGGGCCACACTCTGCAGGAGCCAGTGATTGCATGAGAGCATGGCCCCCCGAAATTGGCATCTTTTGGGGCTGCACTCTTGGAGGAACCAAAATGGGACATCCCAGAATCTCATCAGGAACTGGGGCAGCTTCTGTAATTCCAGGTGTCCTGAACCCCTGGGCTGCCTGGCAACAAGTTTAAAGACCAGGGGTCAATCCATGCAAGCGAAGTCCAAAGTCCAAAGGTCAGGAAACATGGTCCAGCGTCAATCCAAGTAGCCAAGTCTGAAGTCCAGCAGTCAGAATACAGTCCAGAGTCAAACTCAGAGCACAGTCCCATAGAGGTCCATGAGCATCCAAGTCAAGGTCCATCAACATGGGCAGCTGAGCAGACACAGCCCCTCAGCTCTGCTTCACTTTTATCCTTTGCATGCTGATTACAGCATCTGGGCTTGATGAGGCTTGTGACTCTCATCTATTCGAAGCCTACTCCAGGTGAGGAATCACACACCTTCTCCCAGAGCTAGTGAGCCCCACCTGGCCAGCTATGGAGGAGGGCTGTGGGCCCTCGCCGGCATCAGTCTCCTAAAGTGCCCCTCCTTTTTAAAAAGTTTTTATTTATATTTTTCAAGTTTATACATTTCATTAGTTCTGCAATCAATTTAAGATTTCAAAGTTTGACTTCCTTCCCCCTCTTTCTGCATTTCCTTAAATTTATTTTTAAATATCTTCTGCCTATCCAAATTCATTTATTTTGCTCATTTAATTATCTAAATATATACTCTTGTGAAAGTGCAGGTTATTACAATAATCCTGCTAACATTTTTATCTGTGTGCAATTTATCTGTAAAATATTCAATAAACCACTTCCATTCTTTTAGAAAAAGTTGGTTATCTTGATTTCTTACTCTTCCGGTAAGTTTTGCCATTTCTGCATATTCCATAAGTTTTTGTAGCCATTCTTCATTTGCTGGGACTTCTGCTTCTTTCCACTTTGGGGCAAGTTGCATTCTTGCTCCTGTAGTATCATACATAAATAAATTTCTGTACGATTTAGGTAGTTCTGTCTCTAAAATTCCCAAAAGAAAAGCTTCTGAGTTTTTTTTACAAAAGTTATTTTGAACACCCTTTTCAATTCATTGTATATCATTTCCCAGTAAGCTTTAACCTTACTACGAGACCACCATCTCGTGTTGTTCCCTATGCCTTAGAGCCCATCATGTTCATGGAGACAGGGAACCCTCTGGCTCTGGTGATGGGTCCTGCTGCTCTGGTTCCTGCGCCCTGACCCCCATCCCCTCACCATTCTCTGTCACCCTGTGAATACTTCCTTCGTCTTTTCTCCACAAATTTGTCCAATTCACTTTTAAAGCCGTCCAAGTTTATGGCCTTCTCTCTGCCTCCTTTGGGAGCAAGTTCCATATTAACGACGTGCTGAGCAAAATAATTTCTTTTATGTGTCCTGAATATTCCGACATTCTCCTTCATTGCCTTTCCACAAGTTCTAGTGTTAAGACATCTAGTGGAGCAAGGCTCCTAATGAGACAATATCAACAAGAGCTTCTCCTGCAGAGCCCCATGATCAGCTGGGCATGAGATGATCTTACATACGTCTTCATCCTTCAGTAGCGGACGTGAACTCTTTTCCTTAGGAAATCCTGAGTGCAGAAGATATCTGAATTAGGAGAGGGTCACACTTGGAAGGAGAAGTTAAGTGGTTGCTCTTAACAGCCAAAAGTTCTCCTGAGATTCATATCTGTCAATACAATACAGTTCAAGAACAAATCTGTCCCGTCTGAAGCAGGAATCGATACTTCTCTTTTAAGCCTCATTCCGGAGGGGCGGCTGCAATGTTGGAAGGAGCTGGGGGGGGAAGATTGGATATTAACAGTTTATCATTTGTCAGCTGCCTGAGTGGCAAAATATTTCATAAATATTTTTCCGACACCTCGCACAAAGATCTGTGGGAGACAGTTGCTTCATTATCCTGATATTAAGGAGAAGCCATTTCTCATTTTCTCTTGGTAAAGCACGAGAACCAAGAAATGAGTCCCGTGATGTGTTCAGAAGGGGGGAAATAAGACATAAGTCAATGTGAAATGTTTTTTCTTCTTCCCTTGACTGCAAAGCACTAATATTTAGGGCAAAAGCAGCTGGGATTCGTGAACAGGAAACTGAAGCAGGGGTAGGTAAAGGGACCCCTCACCATTAGGTCCAGTCATGACCGACTCTGGGGTTGTGGTGCTCATCTCGCTTTATTGGCTGAGGGAGCCAGTGTACAACTTCTGGGTCATGTGGCCAGCATGACTAAGCCGCTTCTGGCAAACCAGAGCAGCGCACAGAAACACCGTTTACCTTCCCTCCGGAGCGGTACCTATTTATCTACTTGCACTTTGACGTGCTTTCGAACTGCTAGGTTGGCAGGAGCAGGGACCGAGCAACAGGAGCTCACCCCGTCATGGGGATTCGAACCGCCAACCTTCTGATCAGCAAGTCCAAGAAGGATGATCGCCGAATAATTGATGCTTTTGAATTATGGTGCTGGAGGAAACTTTTGAGAGTCCCATGGACTGCAAGAAGATCAAACCTATCCATTCTTAAGGAAATCAGCCCCGAGTGCTTACTGGAAGGACAGATCCTTAAGCTGAGGCTCCAATAGTTTGGCCACCTCATGAGAAGAGAAGACTCCCTGGGAAAGACCCTGATGTTGGGAAAGATGGCGGACACAAGGAGAAGGGGACAACAGACAGTGTTCTCGAAGCCACCGGCATGAGTTTGACCAAACTGCGGGAGGCAGTGGAAGACAGGAGTGCCTGGCATGCTCTGGTCCATGGGGTCACGAAAAGTCGGACACGACTAAACGACTAAACAACAACAACAACAATGGCATACAGGCAACCCAGTGACACACACACTTGAATTTGGGATTCAGTTTGAATATCACCAACTATGTCTAGGATATAGTTTGTAAAAGAAGGTAATGCACTCTTAAATTAGGTCCTAGAGACACTTGCCAAGCGTGTCTCAGCTAAGCCAGGATGAACATTTTTGAAGTGGGATCAACATGTACCGGAGAGCAAAGCAGATTGTGCCAATGGACCCAGCACGATCTCCCCCAATCGTGTATCATTTTCATTAGTAATTCAAAGTACCAGTCATCACAATTTTATACTATCAGTCCATGGACTGGAATAGTAATTACTGCACTTTTATTATTCGAGTTTGACCATAATAATGAGAAAAATTAAGATAATTACTAAGATGTGTTTATCGCTGCTGTCATTCGCCTCTGGCGGTTTGTGTCCTCAGCAGGAGATGAAATATCACTAGCACTGATTCAAGGGGGAATTATATTTTTTTAAAGAATGCCGGTGATGGGGATTCATGTCGGGGAAATGAACCTACATAATGCACCTTCACTTGATGTGTTAAGTAGGCCAGGGAACCTGTTGACTTCATATGCTTTGTGAGAAAAGATGGGTTACTAAAACCAGTCATGTTTCTAGTCCCTATGCAAGCTCCCCTATGCAATCAGTAGCTACTAGCCATGCTGGCTATGCTCAACCTTCATTGTCAGAGGCCGCTGAAAGGCAGTTGCTGGTGATCACAGGTAAGGAGAATGTTAATGTGCTCAAGTCCTGCTTTCAAGTGTCCCATGGGCACCTGGTTGGCAACTGTAAGACCTTGATGCTGGACTAGATGAGCTTTTGGCCTGGCCCAGCAGGGCTCTTCCTATGTTCCACTTTTTCCTCTAGAACCTACCAATTTCAAAACGGACCTTCCTCACTTCTGGAAGATATTAGAGAATATGATCAAGTAAATATCCATGATTTGGTTAATGTTCCCAAATGAATTTCATGCCAAGCTTGTGAGCTTCCCTAAGCTGGCCATTGCTATAATAATAATAATAATAATAATAATAATAATAATAATAATAATAATAAT
>JAXCMG010000039.1:12107599-12126502 GCA_034642415.1 Podarcis siculus
ATAATAATAATAATAATAATAATAATAATAATAATAATAATAATAATTTATTATTCGTACCCCGCCCATCTGTCTGGGTTTCCCCAGCCACTCTGGGTGGCTTCCAACAAAGATTAAAAATACATTAAAATGTCTTAAAAACTTCCCTGAACAGGGCTGCCTTCAGATGTCTTCTGAATGTCAGGTAGTTGTTTATCTCTTTGACATCTGATGGGAGGGCGTTCCACAGGGTGGGCGCCACTACTGAGAAGGCCCTCTGCCTGGTTCCCTATAGCTTTGCTTCTCACAATGAGGGAACCGCCAGAAGGCCCTCGGCGCTGGACCTCAGCGTCCAGGCAGAATGATGGGGGTGGAGATGCTCCTTCAGGTATACTGGGCCGAGGCTGTTTAGGGCTTTAAAGGTCAGCACCAACACTTTGAATTGTGCTCGGAAACATACTGGGAGCCAATGCGGGTCTTTCAAGACCGGTGTTATGTGGTCTCAGCGGCCACCCCCAGTCACCAGTCTAGCTGCTGCATTCTGGATTAGTTGTAGTTTCCAGGTCACCTTCAAAGGTAGCCCCACATAAAGCGTATTGCAGTAGTCCAAGCAGGAGATAACTAGAGCATTGCTGACACAGAGTGTACCAGGCAAGAATAACTCTTCACCCAATTCATCAAGACAATTCTTCTCTTTGTAATATAGAAAGCTGCCTTCTGTGTGGTCAGATCATTTGTCCATCTAGCCTTGTACTTCCCCTACCTGGTGTCTTTGAGATGTTTCGGACCATAGGTCTCATCAGCTCAACCAGTGGTCAGAGATTATGAGAGTTGTAGTCCAAAACACATGGATGGGACAAAGCTTTTGAAGGCTGGTCTACACTGATTGACAGAGGCACTCTAAGGTCTCAGACAATTCTCATCACCAGCTGCCTGATTCTTTTAACTGGAGATGGCAGAGGTTGAGCCTGATCTCTGTTGTGTGATCAATAAGCATTTCTACAAGCGAACAAGAGCTGAAACCTTTTAAAAAAATGTAACACATACATTATTGTCACCCCAGGAATTGGCACTGTAATCCAACAGGCTTGATTTTCAACATGGATATTGTAATTGTGCTGCTGCGGGCAATTCTACCTAACTTAACTTTCCATTAGGAAAACAACAAAGTATATCTTGCTGGAGATCCAGAGGTTTAAGAATGGGAACTTTTGTTTGGATGCACAAACCATTAAAGGCATGGGACATCAGCTCCATTTAGTTGGGCATCTATATGTGCTTGCCATTGAGAGGAAAGGGCAGAACCAACATTTGAATGTGCATCTGAACATGTGACCAGATGCAAAGCCATAGGAAGAACATAGGAGGACCACCAGACCATTGGTTCGTTGGGCTCAGTAATGTCTACTCATTGACTTAGAGCACCTAACCAGGATTTCAAATTGGGCTTTCTCCCAGCCCTGGAGATGTTTCGGATTGAACCTGGGATCTTCTGCATGCAAAGCAGGAGCTCTACTAGGAGTGTAGTCATCCAGGGTGATGTGGGGGTATGGACCTGCTAAGTTTGTGGGAGCAGGGCTCCCGTAGGGTCCCTATCTCAGCATCCTGTGACTTCACTCTGAAAAACTTCATTTGCCCATAATCATATGAGCACATAACTGAAGCCAACCAATTGGCTACGCAGTATTGAGATGTAGTGCGGCATCCCTTATTGGCTGGAATCACGTTGGATGAATATTGTATGGAGGGGAAAAGCAACTAAGCAGCAGCAAAGGGGATGATCGATAGCTATCAATACAGTGGTGCCTCACAAGACGAAATTAATTCGTTCTGCAAGTTTTTTTGTCTTGCGAATTTTTCGTCTTGCGAAGCACAGTTTCCCAAAAACCTCAAAAAAGGCTACCACACCGCGTGCTATGAGTTGCTCTTGCAAGACGTTTTCGTCTTGTGCAGCAAGCCCATAGGGAAATTCGTCTTGTGAAGCAACTCAAAAAATGAAAAACTCTTTCGTCTTGCGAGTTTTTCGTCTTGCGAGGCATTCGTCTTGTGAGGTACCACTGTAGTTGTGAACATCCATACCAAGGGTAATATTAAAAGCTTTTTTCCAGGGACTGTTCTTCCCATGTTTGCAGAGAAAACAAGCTCCTAGGAACCAGAGCACCCCCAGTACTAACTGAAAATATGACAAAGAAGAAGTAACAGCGAATTTCAGAATGTCAATTGCTAGGTGGAGAACCTAAGAGGACACAAGATCACACGCAGGAAAGCATGATCTATACATCCAAGCAGGGGGGAAAGTGACAAGGAGCATTTTTGATATATGCCTATAAGAAGTACTTAATCTGAAATTAGATCATCCTTTGATTCCAAACGTTTCAAATTTATGCAAAATGCTGCCATAAAGTGAGGAAGGGAGAGGCCTTATCGCGAGGAGTTGTGAGGGAAAGTGTCTACGTTCTCATTAGGACAAAAGGAGAAGAATAAAGGCATGATTGAAATTCTGAATAGCTGTTGAGACTCAAGTGCTACCTATTGTTTAAGTTGCAGTGACCTCTAGAGGCTAATTCAAATAATATTTTCTTAAGTGCTGCAGTTTTTGACCCAAGAATTCTGACCTAAATGATGGTGTTGTTGCTAAGGATTATTTATTAGAAAGTAATGCTGTCCCCACCCCCCTTATATTTGAAAATCAATAAAATGTATTTAAAGTAATGGATATACCTTAACTCAATATAAGAAGCACATTCTAGCACATAGACATCTTAATACAGTGCAACAATATGAGAGCCTCCTATTTCTAACCTCAGTGAAGACTGGTATGTACTGGGACCAGTAAAGCAGAAGACCAGGAGGAAGACAGTTGGCAGGTGAGGTGAGCCAATGGCAGGTGGAGGCAAAGCCAGTAATGAAGAGAAAACTAATTCTGGTTTTGTCCCCATCCTCCTCCCTGCCAGATTCTACAAAGGCAACACTGAGACTAAGGAGAATAATAGCTGGTGACACACCCTGGACTGGTTGTAAGTAAGGAGGCAGGCCAGGGCCAGTTCAAGACATTTTGCTGCCTGAGGCGAAGGACAAGATAGTGCCCTTCTCCAAGGCACATGCAGAAGCTAGTCAGACTGAAAGTGGACTCTTCCTCCAGTACTGGTGAAAGGAAATGAATATTTCACTGTTTGAGGGCAGCTAGCTAGCATAGCGGGTACAGGGCAGCAGAGGTGCTTTTAGGGGAGCACAACCAGTTTGTCCGAGGGACGCAGGTGGCGCTGTGGGTTAAACCACAGAGCCTAGGACTTACCGATCATAATTTTGGTGGTTCGAATCCCTGTGATGGGGTGAACTCCTGTTGCTCAGTCCCTGCTCCTGCCAACCTAGCAATTCGAAAGCACCTCAAAGTGCAAGTAGATAAATAGGTACTGCTCCAGCAGGAAGGTAAATGGCGTTTCCGTGCGCTGCTCTGGTTCGCCAGAAGCAGCTTAGTCATGCTGGCCACATGACCTGGAAGCCGTGCGCTGGCTCCCTCAGCCAATAAAGCGAGATGGGCGCCGCAACCCCAGAGTCGGCCATGACTGGACCTAATGGTCAGGGGTCCCTTTACCTTTACTTTAACCAGTTTGTCCGCACTGGGCACCGAGCCAAAATGATGCCACAGGGGGCATTGCAGCAATGATGTACAATGGAAGGCAATAGGTGAGGGCACCAGATTTTAAAGCCCAAAGTGTGCAACTGCAGAGCTCATGGCACTCATGGCTCTTTCACCTCCCTGCCTCTCAGCATTTGCCACCTGAGGCAGCTGCCTCCCACTGCCTCATCACAGAGCTGGCCCAGAAGCAATACCTTAAACCTTTCTTCATAGGACTTTGTTCTGCAAACCATTGACCATCTTTATTGCCTTTCTCTGAACACATTTCAGTTTGTCTTTGTCCTTAAAGCACAACACCAAGAACTGGTACACAGAACTCCATTTTTCAGAAGTACTGTGGGCTTTTCTTAACCTGGAGGAGCCAACATTGTGTTCCAGCCAGCACAGGGGCCACATTCACTCAATGCATTTAGAGCACTTTAAAGCATGATACCACTTTCGACAGTCATGGCTTCCCCCAAAGAATTCTGGCAGCTATAGTTTGCTCAGGGTGCTGAGAGTGGTTAGGAGACCACTAGTCTTCTCACAGAGCTACAATTCCCAGAGTTGATGAGGGGTTGATTGTTAAACCACCCTGAGGGGAAAAGGAGTCTCCTAACAACTCTCAGCACCCTTAACAAACCACAGCTCCCAGAATTCTTTGGGGAAAGCCATGGCTGCTTCAGTCATAGCACTTCAAATGTATGGTGTAAATAGGGCCAGAGATAATGGAAATTGTAGTCTAGCAATACAGTGGTACCTCGGGTTACATACGCTTCAGGTTACATACGCTTCAGGTTACAGACTCCGCTAACCCAGAAATAGTGCTTCAGGTTAAGAACTTTGCTTCAGGATGAGAACAGAACTCGTGCTCCGGCGACGCAGCAGCAGCGGGAGGCCCCATTAGCTAAAGTGGTGCTTCAGGTTAAGTACAGTTTCAGGTTAAGTACAGACCTCCGGAACGAATTAAGTACTTAACCCGAGGTACCACCGTATCTGGAAGCCACACATCCCTATCCTAGTTGGACTCAGCATACGGCTGCTTCCCACATTTATACTTTGTGATGAACTTTATTGGTGCTAGGAAAGATATTTTTGTAAAAGCAGCAGACCGTTTACTCATCTCCTGTTCTTCTTAAAGGTGAAATTGGAAGTTCCATCACAATCCATCAGGCCAGTATTTTCTGCTGTCCTCCTCGCATCCCCGATGAGGAATCACTCAACTAACAGAGGACCTTTTCAAAGTTCCTCTTGTTAAAAAGAAATTGAGGAACAGGACATAATGCTGGCATTTTTCTATCCGACTGCTCAGCAAGAGAGGGTCAAAAATAACTGTCCTCCATGCAGCTTTCTTAGAACTTTTTCTTAAGACACACAATCCACAATCCACACACACCCCAAGCCAAGTTAATTCTGAGTTAAATTGGTGACAGGATAAGGTGATCTCCCTGGCGCATCCAGACGTCTAGAGATGATGGAGCTTGGAGCAGCATTGGTTTTCTGGCAACTGTCTTCAGTAATTCTCTCCCCACAATTTCCTCTGTTTTGCCCTTGCAAAATGATTGTTGGGATATAGAAAGACACACTAGAATACTTCAGGTTTTAGCTCTGTCCTAATGATCTCTTAAGGGCATAGTCTGAAACCCCACAATGTAGCAACCTGGTTGAAGCTTCACATGTCTGCTAAGGGCCTGGATGGGAGACTGGTTCAAAACTCTGCATGTGGATTTCATTATGGGAAAAAGGTGGGCCATAAGTATAATAAATGAATATGGAAGATGTGAACATAGGAAGATGTTTTCCACCAGGGTAGACTATTCATCCATCTAACCCAGAGATGAGGAATGTTGTGACACCCAGTTGCCTGTGGGGAACTAGCAAATGTAACCAATACAGAATAGAACCCCACCCATCAGCTGATAGCAACCTGTGACAGGTGATTGGCAAGTGGGTGTGGTTTGGGTGGAATGGCCTCGTGGGCCAAACTGAACTCCTTGGTGGGCCCATAGGACTGAGGTTTCTCACACCTGAGCTAGATGATCTCCAAACTTCCAGTGAACTCTAGTACACCAAAATTCTGTGATATTCTGCAAAGCATTCCAAGGAAATATCTCAGGGTCTCTTGTTCATGTTTTGTGACACATATCAATGCTGTGAATGTGCAACAATCCTCAGAAGAAAAACATGTGTTTTTGTTAAGGTTTCGTGTGTGGGAATAGCCTACGGCCTATCGATCAAGGCTGTCCTGTTTAACCCCTTGTTCCAGTATAGAAATTTGAGCGTGTACAAGGAAGCAGATATTCTGAGGGAATCTTTTTCAGCCAGAAGGCCACAATCCCAACCTCCCATGCCAATTGTGGGCAGGGCCAGTTGTGACACCTACCTTTGCACTTGGCTACATTCCAGCCATGCACAAGCCTTTCCATCCTTCCGCCCAGGCAAGAAAGAGCCATCACCATCGCTCAAGAACACATTCCAGTCAAGCAAAAGCCCTCGAGGAGGACACAAAACAAGTCCACTGAAAGCTGTGTTCTTGGGAAGGGGTTTAGCTTGCACTGAGGGCCTGATAGAAAGTATTGGAGGGCCACATTACCCACCCCTGCTTTATGTTTCCCACAAAGTCCAGTTAGCTTCCTTCGCTAGGTTCTTCAAGGCAAATACAGCACTCACCTCCCAGCCTTATACCAAACTAAGATGTCAGAAAACAAGAGCTGTGGGGCACAGAATCACAAAATGTGACATCACAGAAGCTGGGACTGGACAAAGGCATCCCACCAGCTTTAGAGGAAGCCATTTAAGTGTGATTATGTAGAATCTGCATATTAAAGACACGACTTTCATTGAAAATTATAACACAGCAGGAAATTATCCAGCATTGGCATTAGGAAGCGATGAGATGACCTATTAGATCTTTTTAGTTCCTACAGCCGGGAATGTCAGCAATTACATAAACAGCTGTAATAATAATTAGTATTGCTGCTGAAGTATAACAGATCATTAGGTTTTCGAGCTAGGAGGTAAACTGTTTGTGAATCAACACTCAGCCTGTGCCCCTGTTATTTATTGTTGAGCCATTTATCTTTCCCTAAGGGGGGAAAAGGGACCATTATCACTTAATTATCTTATCTCATCATTTGGAGAGGATGAACAAGTCATATTTCCCGAGTCACAAAAAACAACATCAAAATCATGTACCACAACTTACAATAGGCGGGGTGTGTTTTTCCCTATCAAGAATTATTTCACAATAATCTGTTGCTGTCGCAGGCAGGAGATCCAACAAGTACTTATCAGTGTAACATCCTGTTTGTCAATAAAAAACAGCATAACAACAACAATAATTTAAATCCCTAAATCAGAAAGAAAAAATAGAACAAAAATAAAAGCAAGAGCTCTGTCCCTCTTTCATACAGTACAGATTATTATTATTATTATTATTATTATCATTATCATCATCATTATTATACAATAGATTTGTTCTTGGAGTAAACACATGCAACAGGTGTGCATCTATAAGCACCCATGAACATGCACCAGAGAGGTACTGGAAATTCCTGAAAACCTGTTTGGGACAAACAAAATTGACTAGCAAAGAGCCGAGCTACTCTGCTTGGAAGACTGGAATATTTGAATTAGGGATGGGTGGCTCAAGATCCCATCCACACGGACAGTGGCAGGTGTAGTGCCTGCAGAGGGCATCTCAAATTTGGCAGGAGTTATGTACTCTGGAGATGCTAGCATACCTGCAAATTTTCTCCACTTCTGTCAAAAGGGGGAAAGTTAATAGCTGTTTCCACTAGTGATTGGGCAGACGTGTGAGGACGAAGCCAAACTGGGCAGCCTACAAAGTGCCTCAGACTACATTGGACTGTTTTTAGAAGCACTGAACTGGAAAGCCATGTGGTCAGTGCACACCCCTCGTCCTCTGCCAAGAACCTCCTGGCTCACCTGTTCTTCTTGCCCTCTGTTGCTGCCTGCTTTCTCATATATTTCTTCTGTCTCAGAATGGGTGAGCGAGCAAGCAGTGATTGGGAATGGAGGCAAAAAATCCAAAACAGGCCCCTGGCAAAGCAGTCACTCCTAATGGAATTGCAGTGAGCAGAAATGAGATCTGCAAGGCCCATCCCAAGCAAGTAACGCAATTCAGTTCTGCTCACCCCTCATTCTGCCCTCCACTGCCTGCTAACCCACTTGGTGAGGCTGAATACCTCATTGCAATCTGATATCACTGCATAGTGCAGCAGGACCAAAGACCAAAGAGGTTCCCTTGCTATCCTTCTCCTGGCCCAGAATTCGCCTTGCTTCCCTTCTTTCTTAAACTGATCAAAGACCAGGGGAAGTGATGGGGGAGAATTTGCAGGAAGCAATAGGCTTCAGGTTGAGGTCTGCTGGCACAAGCACATCCAGCAGTGTTTGGATGCACCAATATGTATGGAAAAGGTCGTTCCCTGGCATCTCAAGGTGCTGATACTGTAGCAAGTACAGCCGTGTTCAGGTCTCCTCATCATGAGGCTCAACAGTATATATAAGCCTTTCCCTGATGTCCTCTTGTCTTTTTTTATTTATTTTATTTTAAAATAATTTTTATTGAATGTTTTTATGTTAAAAAAAAAAAAAAAACAGCCATACTACCACTAAATATAATTAAGAAATAAAAATTACATACATCGATATTTAGTTTGTTATTTACGGTCTTATTTCCTCCCAAACATTGCATACAACAACACACATATGTGCAGACACCCACACACCCACACCTGCACAGAAAATGATAATGAAAGTAAATATTTTCCCCCTTTTATCTTCCAAAATCTTTTCTTCAACTTTGACTTCCTGTCAAGTCCCTTTGCATATGTTTTATCTTACATTTGAATGTACACAAAACAATAAACCTTTCTATATAATTTTTCTAATACATTCTGAAAACATAATAAATCCTTAATTGTTGTCCACCTCCTTTTAGTTCCTTTATCACTCAAATGCTAGCATGGAGTCAAAACTGTTATTGTATTTTTGAACGTATCTTCTATAACCATCCCATTTTTCTGCAAATTTTTGCTTTGAGTTTCCTCTGAGTTTACTAGTCAGTTGAGCCGTCTCCACCAATTCCTGTATGTCCTCTTGTCTTTTAGGAGGGTGAGAAAGTCCTAAAATTAACTCCTTTAGTCTCAGCCCAGATATCATCTCAGCCTGATCTTATATTGATCACCTCCATTTTTCAACTCAGCCCATTAACCAATATGAATTATCCGACACTAGGAGAACTTGAAAACGGGAATGAGATAGAAGAAAAGTCCTTTGCTGAGAATCAGAGTCTGTCGTCCACATTTAATGTAAACACTGGCACATGTACAGCAAACAGAATTGCCGTGTAAAATATGCTCAGGGGAGCCACTGAAATCCATTTCCATGCGGTCACTACAGCTCTGCAAGGGAGATGTAATATTTGCCATTGGCTTGCTACATGGCTCAGCCTGATCCCACGGAGAGTCTCCTTTCTTTGTCATAGCTTTTACTAAATCAACTCTTGTATCAACTTTCTTCCGATGGGCTATGTGACGGTCTGCTAACTGCTTCTGCTGGTTATGGAAAGACTTTATAGGGACCACGCACGCGGCTGTGCAATCTCACTGAATGCACTGGATAAATATCCACAGCTGCTTGTAAGGTAAAGGTAAAGAGACCCCTTACTGTTAGGCCCAGTCATGACCGACTCTGGGATTGCGGCACTCATCTCACTTTACTGGCTGAGAGAGCCGGCGTACAGCTTCCGCGTCATGTGGCCAGCATGACTAAGCTGCTTCTGGCGAACCAGAGCAGCACACGGAAATGACGTTTACCTTCCCGCCGGAGCAGTACCTATTTATCTACTTGCACTTTGACGTGCCTTCGAACTGCTAGCTTGGCAGGAGCAGGGACCAAGCAACGGGAGCTCACCCCATCGCGGGGATTTGAACCACCGACCTTCTGATCCTACATGCATTGTTATAATCCATCCAAGTCCAAGTAAACTATGCAAGCTGGACCACATCTATCTATATGTTTGTTGACACTCTCAAAGAACTCAAACAGATTAGTAGAATCATAGAATTGCAGTTTGAAGGATCATCATTCTAGTCCAACACCCTGGAATGCAGGAATCTTTTTCTCATGTGGAGCTCAAACCCACAACCCTGAGATCTCAGGCTCTACCAAAACTGAGCTATCCCAAACCAACTGAGACAGGACTTAACCATGCTGGTTTTGCTTCAGCAAGGCTTGTTCTATATGCTTGGTTATCGCTCCTTTGTCTCCCTTGTCATCCAAGGGCCCAACAGCCGCCCTAACTGTTCTTCTGCTACTAATGAATTTGAACATTGTTGTTGGTTATCGTTATTGTTACTTTGACGTACTCCACAAATTCTTTTTAAAGAATCTCTTACTGACTGTTTGCATTCATTTTGCCGAAGCTCGAGTTCCTTTTTGTCCTTACTTGGACCAGACTTATTTTATTTTATTTGTGAAGAAAGCCTTCTTGCCTCTAATAGCTTCTTTGATTCTGCTGTTAGAGGATGATGCTGACATTCTCTTGACTCCAGTGGGACTTCTCCCGATCTGCTGTACACACTTCAGCTGAGCTTCTAAGATTGTGCTTCAAAACAACTCCCAAGCATTTTGGAGTGATTTGACCCTCTTGACTTTGCTTTTCATCTTGCGGCCAGATAAACAGCACGTACGCTAAGACCACATCACAAATGCAGGCATACAAACATTATGCACTTACCACTTTGGTATCCATGCATGCATTACAATATTGTAGCAAAAAATGACTCAAATATTATTTTCCACAGATGGATGGTAATCCTTCCTAGTCAATCTTCACTGGTCTGACTGAGGGCCCAGGGATCGTGAGAGGTAAGTCAAGAGTTTCAGCACAGCATTATGATCTCTCTCTCTCTGGGGGGGGGGAGAGAAATCTTTACTCAAAATTCATTGTTTACAGCACCAATATAAAGCGATGGAAGCACTGGCAAAACATGTAACCTCCGTTTATGACTGCAGAGAGCCGTCCATAATTGTGCAGGATGCAACATCTCCCCACCTTTGGAGAGCCTTAAGGTAAAGGGACCCCTGACCATTAGGTCCAGTTGTGGCCGATTCTGGGGTTGCGGTACTCATCTTGCTTTATTGCCCGAGGGAGCCAGTGTACAGCTTCCGGGTCATGTGACCAGCATGACCAAGCGCTTCTGGTGAACCAGAGCAGAGCACTTTCAAACTGCTAGGTTGGCAGGAACAGGGACCGAGCAACAGGAGCTCACCCCGTCGCAGGGATTCGAACCGCCGACCTTCTGATTGGCAAGTCCTAGGCTCTGTGGTTTAACCCACAGTGCCACCCACGTCCCTTTTGGAGAGTCTTATGCCTTTGCTATTGGATGGGTCACCAAAGGGTGAGACTCAAGCTCTCCCTTAAGAGAAGAGGAGCTTGGGGATGCAATCAAATGTCATATCTGGTGCAGCACCTAGCAGTCAAGAAGAGGTGTCCAGCAAACTAGCAAGCATGTTGCAAAGGCAACCACCACCTTTTCCCATTGTTCCCTACTAGCCGATATCCAGTGGCATATATTCCACCTCTGACCCCAAAGGATCCATATATGCAGCATGGTTAACAGCCATTGACAGGTCTCTATGGATTTGTCTAATCCCCTTTCAAAGCCACCTAAGCCTATGTCCATTTGCCACAGTTCGCGGCAGCAAGTTTCATAAATCCAGTGCACAACATGCGAATACAACATTTTGCCCCTCCTGAATCAACTGTCAGCTTCATATAGGATAAAAAAAAAAGCTGTAGGACTGGAAATCCAGTTACTAAATAGATATATACAAGACAGGAAGCAGCCTTATCTGCTAAAGTAGCAACTGTGGCAAAGGGCTGAAATGCAGGGCTGTCAAAGCACTGCAGTTTGATGCAATCATTAAGGTTCCTTCCAACATACATGGCAGGGGAGTGGAGTGGATGGGGGTTGTGCTGTTGGACTCTGCTCTGATTCGCAGGAGTTCCTTACTTAATAATTTCAAGGTTGGATTACTGCAGTGCAGTCCATGTGGGGCATTCCTTGCGCTTGATCCCAAAACTGGCTGGTACAAAATGCTCCGCGGGCATCTAGTGGCTGAAAGATGCTGTTCCTAGCAACCTTGAAATTATTCTCCACCGTGAGCATACGTGGCAGTTTAAAATATTTTTCTTTTAATTGATCTGCTTTGCTACTTTCTGTTTGGCGCCCTGGGCTCCTTTGTGGGCAAGGGCAGTACTTACTTTCAGGTAAGTACTCTCAGGAAGGCAACTCCTATAGTACTTCCAAGAGTTACCTTTCTGAGGGTAGAACTCGAACCCATGGCTTCAAGTAACAAGGAAGGAGATTCCGACTAAACATCAGGATGAACTTTCGACAGTGGAACAAACTCGGGAGGTTGTAGACAATCCTTCGTTGGAGGTTTTTAAAGCAGAGGTTGGTTAGCCATCTGTCTTGGATGCTTTAGCTGAGATTCCTGTATTGCAAGGGGTTGGACTAGATGACCCTTGGGTTCCTTCATAGCTCTTCTCAGTCTCCTCTTTTGCAGGGTTGTTGTGGGAATTAAATGGGGGGGGGAGAACCATCAATGCCACCTTGAGCTCCTTGGAGGAAAAGGTGGAATATATATATAATTTATATCCCGCCCTCCCCAGCCGAAGCCGGGCTCGGAGCGGCTAACAACAACAAAAGTAACACAGAATTCTAAAATCAATTCATTTTAAAATCAATTCAGAATCAAATTCATGGCAACCATTTGGCTAGAGTTCTGTGAGGATTGCAGAAGGAAGGGGTCAGACTGTGCCTTGGCCAAAGGCCTGGTGGAACAGCTCTGTCTTGCAGGCCCTGCGGAAAGATGTCAAGTCCCGCAGAACCCTAGTCTCTTGTGACAGAGTGTTCCACCAGATCGGGGCCACAGCCGATAAAGCCCTGGTTCTGGTTGAGGCCAGCCTAACCTCTCTGTGGCCCGGGACTTCCAAGATGTTTTTGTTTGAAGACCGTAAGGTCCTCCGTGGGACATACCAAGAGAGGCGGTCCCGTAGGTACGAGGGTCCTAGGCCATATAGGGCTTTAAAGGTTAAAACCAGCACCTTAAACCTGATCCTGTACTCCACCGGGAGCCAGTGCAGCTGGTATAGCACCGGGTGAATGTGATCCCGCGACGAGTACCCCGTAGGGAGTCTCACCGTAGCATTCTGCACCCTAATAATACATTAGGGCTGCAACTTGACTGAAGACGTTTTCATCTATGGATGAATTGATGATAGTAGTTCTGAAGAAATGTTTCCTTTGTTTTTAGACAACTTGGTACCATCACACATGCAAAGAAGAGGCATTCTCCCTAAGCGATTGAAAGAGGGGGTGCCTCTTTTCAAATGGCGCTTGCCATCTAGATTTTAATGTATTTTTTTAAAAAGCATGCTGTCCAATTAATTAAATCAGATTTAACAGGCTTTTCATTAATTGAAAACTGCAGCCTGTCATAGCAGACCATTTCTCTGCATCACAGCCATCCATTCCTCTGCAAAAGTAGACAGATCCCAAGTTTAATGTCACTGTTCAGTGCATGTTTAGCAGGCTTCCAATTCCGTCTTGTAACAAGAATAAATTACCCATCAGTATCAAGGGAGGCAAACCCGCAGAGCAGGTTGCTTTGCAAGGCTTTGAGGAGTCCCGTGATCAATGGTTTATTTGGAAACAACTTAGGCCAGGAGAAACTACTGGAAATGGCAAAGTCCAAGATAAATGGCTCCAGCTGCAGAAGTTCAATGCACATTATTATAAAGCCACTAGATTCTATTCACTACGGTGTCTATGGGGCGACTTTTATGAAAAATCACCACGCAACAAGCATTATCTTCCCTGCTACCAAGAAGCCTTGAAAGGCTCATCAGATTCGGACTCTGCTAGATGGATGTCTTCCTGTGGACTGGCTTTCCGCAATCAGTATTCCTCTCATTTTAGCTATCAACAAGCTTGATTGTAATTGGTGGAGACCCCAGGGCAGCATTTTGTAGGGGAACACAATACAATGACGTGAATAGAGGGCAGGCATCAGGATAGGGCAAGGAACAGCCTGCTCTAAACCTGTTCATCAGCCTATTTGGGGTGTGTGCTGTTTTCACACGTGTTCACGCCAAAGTCTGCTCTGATCCATTTCCACTGATCCACAATTTTAAAAAACCAAAAACCTGCAAAAGAATATACATTTAAGTACATGTTCCCAAATGTGTCATCTCTCAAAATAGCATTCTAACTATATTTTCTTTCAACGTTGGAAAATGCATATTTTGAGCAATGTGTTGCAGCTTTCTGAAAAATGCAGCAACCGATAGATAGCTCAGTTTTGAGCCATACATCAGCCCTGAAGGTGCAGATTAGAGCACTTCAGTTCAGAGTTCATGAGGGTCAAATTTGTCAAGCACACTGCTCCAACCACAACACCAGGGAGGGAGAAAATGGAGACCTCCAGAAGCTGTTGGACTGCCACTTGCATCAGCCTCAGCTGGCATTGGCCAATGGCTAGGGGTGATGGGATCTGTAGTCCAGCAACACCTGGAGTGTAGGGATGATCGGGGAGTGAGGAGTGGGGTCCGGAGGGAGCACACTCCCCACCCGCAGGCAGCCACAGTCTGCCTGCACGCATGACCTTGGGGTGCAGGGCACCCCCCCAAGACAAAGCCACGGCTCTCTGAACATCGTTGCCTCTGTCTAACCTTTTGCGGTCTCAGTAGTCTGCGGTGTCCTGTCTGTAACCTTTGTCTCTGAGACCTTTTGTCTCCTTCGTCATACACTGTGCAAGGGGGAAATGATGCAGTGGAAACCGGTGCCAAAATAACTTTGTACCACCCCACGATCTCGGGACCGGAATATGTGTAAAGGTCACAGCCCAAAATGTATCTGCCTGGTCTGCATATTTGTCTCAATAAAAGGAGGCTCCACAGGAATGGTGGTAGCTCGCTTCAGACCACCTGTGTGCAGCTCACCTGCGTTATCAACTCCTGCCTCGTGTCCATCACTTCATGGAGGACCACAGGTTCCCCACATCTGGTCCACAAAAGCAGCAAGCACCCCACTCCCACCAAGTCATGGCCTCCCCCCCCATGCCACTAGTGACCTTTTCTCTCCTTGCGCTGACCGACTGCTACAACATTTGCGCAAACCATTTCATTTGAAAAGTGCTTTACAATCTTTATTAGGTTCATCCTCACAACAACCCTGTGAGGTAGGTCACTCATTCCCATTTCACAAATGGAGAACTGAGGCTGATCCGCACACACTCGGCCGGTGTGTGCATTCATACTCGCATCACAGTGCTCATCCAGTTCCCGCTGAACTTAGGATAGTTGCCTCGGCTGGGGATGCCAAATCCCCATTTGGGCCCTTAAGAAGTGCAAATCAAAGTCAGTGACTTGAACCCGGGTGTCTTGGATACAGTCCACTCACTTAACGCCCTTATTTCTCTGCCCACCGATCCATCTGGCGATCTGGGCACGGGTGCCTATAATTTCCACTTAATTATAGCGCATCACAGTCTACAAATTTAGTTGCTCCGAATATAGTTATTTATTTCTCTTTTAGAGAAGGGTTGGCGATGGGTCAATTTACAGATGTTTCCACTCAACTCCGGTATATAAAAAAAATCTTTTATACAATATATGTACAACACATGTCACAATAGACTTCTTTCTTTCTTTTTAAATTGGGAGCGAACTTTCCGTTTGCCTGATCCATTGTTACCAGCACACATACATCCACACAAAAGGAAGAGAGAGAGAGAGAGAGAAAGGGGGGGGGGACCCTAAATATTTAGTGCTAGTCATACAGTTCCAGATTGCAGCCTAGCGTTGAAAGCTCAGCTTTGGGTTTAGGGAACTGTCTGACGTAACAAAAAAATAAAAATAAAAAACAAGACTTTTGAAGTCGTTAAGACACAGACTTTTAAAAAGTGGGTTTTCCTTTCTCTTTCTTGGTCTCTCTGCTTCCTCCTCTCCCCCCCCCCCCCAAAATATATACATAAAAAAAAGCCAAAAAAAGGCATTGGTTTTTAATGCTATTAGAAAGCTATATAAATGTGCACAGGTCCTTTTCTTCTTTTCATAAAAGACCAATGGAAAACAAAACAAAACAAAAAGCGCCTTCAGCTTCCAGGAATTTCTTCTGGGGATAATTCTTTTTTAAGTACCTGTACGTAGAATGTAGGGAACGGGTATGAAACAGGTTTTTGAGAGAGAGAGAGAGAGAGAGAGAGAGAGAGAGAGAGAGAGAGAGAGATGGAGAGAGAAGAATGACAATGGTTAGACATCTTTTATTCTAACGGTGAAGATCTATGCCACAGGAGCTCTAGAACAAAGCTTCCACATAATCAGAAGCCTCAAATTGCCTGTAGCAGTTTTATTGGTCCTGACAGATGCTACAGGTTCCCAGGAAGAGACATATTCTACTCTTCACTCAGGGCTGCTTACTCACAAGTACACTCAATATCCAACTACACTGGCACACTCAGTATCCAACTACCAGCCGGTAAGACCCAGTACAGGAGCTAACTTCTGGATAATATATAGAATTGAGCTGCCAGACACTCACCCTCCAACAACTACTTACAGCAAACAAAAAGAACCAGGAGATTTGCAGCTTCCTTGTTCACCTCTGCTGAAAGAAATGAGGCATTGCCTGAGGTTGAACAGATGGGATACACTAAGGACGTGTTGGAAGAGGGCCTCCAGAGTGGGCTACAGGAACTGTCAGAAACCACGACAGCTACTGTCACCTGGAGGCTTCTGACCACATGGAGGCTTTTTCAGCAGCTCTTGCTTGAACCAACTATAAAACATAATGGCCAGTGATACCAGCTGATGGCATGGTTTGTGGAAAATACCCTTTTGGGCCACTGGGCTTCCTGGTGGGTCAAGATTGTCCTGTATGTTTCCCACTCGTGCTATATACACACCACCATGTTGAGGTATTCAGTTATGGAGAAATCTTACTCGTTTTAAAAAAGAACAGGGGAGGGCAAGACGGCGACCACTGTATCTATTCAGAATGTAAAAAAGGTAAAGGTAAAGGGACCCCTGACCATCAGGTCCAGTAGCGGATGACTCTGGAGTTGCGGCGCTCATCTCGCTTTATTGGCCGAGGGAGCCGGTGTACAGCTTCCAGGTCATGACTAAGCCTCTTCTGGCGAACCAGAGCAGCGCACGGAAACGCCGTTTACCTTCCAGCCGGAGTGGTACCTATTTATCTACTTGCACTTTGACGTGCTTTTGAACTGCTAGGTTGGCAGGAGCAGGGACCGAGCAATGGGAGCTCACCCCATCGCGGGGATTCGAACCGCCGACCTTCTGATTGGCAAGCCCTAGGCTCTGTAGTTTAGACCTCAGTGCCACCCGCATCCCATTCAGAATGTAGTTTAAATCAAACATTTAAGAAGAAGGGACTACCTTGAAGGCCTTGGGAAAGACACGGGGGCATAGGAAGCTGCCTTTCACCAACTCAACATTTGCTGCCCTAGCTGGAGGCAGCAAATGTTGAACCTTCTGTATGCAAAAGCAGGGGCTGTGTTGCTGAGAATGGCCCTTGCCTGGCGCCTTTCACCAAGATCTATTCTGTCTCTTCACCTTTAGCCAATCAGTTTGGCAGGCCTGGAGAGGAGAGCCGGGCCACTTCTGTGCTCTGTGAAGCACTTCACAAATTGCAGGCTTTTCATGCTGAACAGCAAAGCAGCAATCACAGTAACTAAGGGAGACAATCCAACACGCGGCGTTGTCGCTCCACAAGGAACCCGTGGCTGTACCTGATGCTTTTGCCTCTTATGCTTCTTCGCCATCGTCCATCTCAACCTCGTCCAAGTCTGCTGTATCTGCAGCTCGCGACAAGATGTCTGCCATTAGCGCCTCCTCCAGCTTTTTTCGTACCTGCTGTACTCGCTCTTCTTGTTTCCTGTGGAATAACCCGGAGGGGAAAAATATCGCTGAAATATTATCTCCGCAAGTGGAAAGAGAAGTCAATCAGCAGGCCAACGCTATCTCTATAAATCAGGGATTGAAGGTGAGCAGGTGAGGAACCTATGGCCCTCTGTTATCAAATTTAATCTCCACCCCTATAGTTCTTACTTCCTCATCTTTGAACAACAACTTCAGGTCCAAACTAGATTTTGTGTAGATTACCACCCCCCTTTTCTTTTCCGTCCCTGATGCAATAAATTCTATTCCTAATTTCCCATTTTGTAAAACTCTTGTGTGATTACTGGAGACATGAGTCTCTTGTAGACATATAATATCCCATTCTTTTCTCCTTAACACATGTTCTATTTTGTTTCTTTTGAGGGGTTTTTTTAAAAATTTATTAATTTTCCACATTTATAACAAATATAACATATAAAAGACTCAAAACAAAACACATTACAATACTAAAAGAAAAAAGAAAGAAAAATAAAAAACCACTTAATACTTCTAAAATCCAAATTAACTTTCATTGTTATCTGACTAATCCCCCCTAACTGAATTTCATTGTGACACCTTTGTAACAGTTCTCCAAGATCATCTTTCTAATACAGTTAACTCCTTCAATTTACTATCTTCATTTTTTGAGTTTACTATTCAACCCACTTTCATTGCATGAGATACACTTTAGTGACATACAGATTTATTGTATTCATGTTACCTTACCAGATTCAAGAAATAACTATAAAACAAACTTTTCCACTTTATTCCTGTCTTGTCTCTTCTAGCTCTTGAAGTCTCTCTCTACCTAGATCTTTCCAGTACTTCCTCCAGAAACTTCCTGCTTCTTCTACCGTCCTAAAGGTCTTCTGTCTATCTTTACACATGAAAGTGAGTCCCCGAGGGAATCTGTGGCCCCCTGAAACTGCAAATCCCATCATCCCTGACCATGGCCCATACTGGCTGAGGATGATGGGAGTTGGAGTCCAACAACATCTGGAGGGCCACAGGATCCCCAGCCCTGATCTAAAAGAAGACATTCCCATAGAACCACAGGACTGCAGACTTGGATGGGACCGAGAGGATCATCTAGTCCAACCCCCTGGAATGCAGGAAAGTTGGCAGACCTGCGGCTTGAACCCATGACTCTGAGATTGAATCTCAAGCTCTATCAACTGAGCTACCTGGAGAGCCATAATTGACAAACTGGGGGGGGGGGACCATAATTGACAAATGAGATGCTCTAAACACTGCTTGTGTAGGTAATAATAATAATAATAATAATAATAATAATAATAATAATAATAATAATAAT
>JAXCMG010000039.1:12126512-12206836 GCA_034642415.1 Podarcis siculus
ATAATAATAATAATAATAATAATAATAATAATAATAATAATAATAATTTGTATACTGCCCTACACCCATTGTATACTGCCCTACACCCATCTCAGGTTCTACCCATAGAGCAGGTGGATGAATACCTTTTTCTGGGGATCAGGTAGATTTCATAAGAGAAGCCCAAATTCACATCCATTTAAAGTACAAATATTCAAGTCAATGAGAAGAGTTTCCACATCAAGAAAAACACCTGCTGTGGCCAATGTGAAAACTATCTGCATACAGTATTTTTCGCTACAAATTAAAATCCATGCTCCCCACTGAGGCAAATTATGTGATTCTTTTAATGAAACTCTTCATAGGTAGCTTAATAGGGACCCACCACTAATCTCATCAACATTCACTGAATTTCACTTATGAACTCTGATGTAGCGGTTGAGAAGGAAGCATTTCAGCTAAACTGAGCCAAATACATATACCAGTTTGGAGGTCATTGACTTTAAGACTAAAAAGAAAGCCTATCCACCATCTTTTTTTTCTCCTGGAAGAAGAATTAACATAAATGCGGAACTATTGAATTCAGGAAGAATAAGTCACTGGGGGAATGCTGAAAGCCAGCACTGAATGTGATGTCAGGGTGGAAAAATCTCTTGGGATTCTCTGCCACACTTCCATTGTTGAGAGCGATGAAAAGCCAGCAGCTACAAAGACCTGTATGGCTTTAAGAAACCTAGATGGAGAAGCTGAACGCAAATCCCCAAAACTTTTCCAAATGTACTTTTCCTTACTATGCACCCGAGTTTTTCTTATTTTAAAGGAATGAGCGCAATGAACACTGGATAACTGAAAGAAGCAGAGAGCTCCCATCTTCACACACTCTTCTGTAACATTTCACAATCCCACAAGCCATGTTTGAAAAGCAGGATGTTCAAAGCAAACTCAAAATTGATTATTCTAGCTGCCTTCAGACAAGGATGAGGAACCTGTAACCCTCTAGGTGTTGCTAGATTATAGTTCTAGTCATGCTGGTTGGAGCTGGCAGTAAATGGAGTCCAACAACATTTAGAGGGCCCCAGATTCCCCACTCCCAACTCAAGTAATTAAAACAAGCAAACCAAGTTTTTAAACCCAACCGCAGGTGGCACTGTGGGTTAAACCACACAGCCTAGGACTTGCCGATCAGAAGGTCGGTGGTTCGAATCTCCGCGACGGGGTGAGCTCCCGTTGCTCAGTCCCTGCTCCTGCCAACCTAGCAGTTTGAAAGCACATCAAAGTGCAAGTAGATAAATAGATACCGCTCTGGCGGGAAGGTAAATGGCATTTCCGTGCGCTGCTCTGGTTCGCCAGAAGCGGCTTAGTCATGCTGGCCACATGAACCGGAAGCTGTACGCCGGCTCCCTCGGCCAATAAAGTGAGATGAGCGCCGCAACCCCAGAGTCGGACACGACTGGACCTAATGGTCAGGGGTCCCTTTACCTTTACCACTAAAAACTATTGGCAGAGTCCCTGCTGGCCAAAAACATGATCTTTTAAAATATCAAGGGTTTTTTTGTTTTTTTGTTTTTTAAAAAAGGACAGTGATTTGGCTTTAGTGCAAATAAAGCCCTGGGATGATGTGACTGAGTCTCAAATTTTAGTTCCTGCCCTGTCTTTCTGAGCTCTAAAATTCTATGTTTCTAATACCTTTAAAGCCGCTGGCCTTATCTCACGGATAAGAAGCAATCGTACTTTCTTTGTTTATTTTGAAACTCTTGGATCAAGCTGACGCGGAGACTGCAAATGTGCCTCGTAAAAAGCATCTCACTAAATAATAAAGATGCTTTATGCTGCTGTTTACAGATCTTTTACTTTATCTTTCCATTCAGTACATCGCGCTGGGTCAGGCTTTAGTAGTGTTGGGGGGCAGTAATGTCAAGGCTGATGAATGAGATTTATTTTTGAGCAACACACAGGCGATGTAAGGATAACTCTGCAAAAGCACAGGTCGGGGAGCTCAAAAGAGGCGCCATGCGCATGCAGAAGAGCTGGTGGACGGGGGGGGGGGGTGTCCCAGATTCCAGAGCCGAGGCTGATTTAAAAGGTGCAAGACAGAGAACGTGTCACCAAATCATCTGCCGGCATTTAGAGAGCGAGATTAAAGTAAATGAATGGAAGGCACTAACGTATGTGTATTTGCACAAGGAATCTTGTGGCCTGGGTACAAATCACAATTGAGGATCACTTTGGGTAGAGTGGGAAGTTTGCAGTGAAAAGCAACGTATATGAAAAGCTTATGCAATGTATATGGGAGCCTGGAATTACCATACTTTTCCGTGTACTGTGGTAGCTCTGGTTGCGGACGGGATCCGTTCCGGAGCTCTGGTTGGATCCCAAGGTTTCTGCAACCGGAGGAACCGCTTCTGCACATGCCGGCAGTAGAGCACTTCTGCGCATGCGCACGCAGCAAAAACCCAGAAATATACTTCCAGGTTTGCCACTTACGTATCCCATAGTTTACATAAGCGGAGGGATATGTAAGCAGAGGTACGACTGTATAAGACTAGGTTAGTTTTAAAACTATGTTTAAAACTGGGGGGCATCTTATACACAGGTAGTGCATTGGGGGGATGTGTGATTGGTTGCTGCTGCGAGACAGAGATTCTCAGTGGCTATGGGGTGTGTTATTTGTTGCTGCAGCAAGGGCTTGTGTTGATTGGCTGTCGCTGCGACAATCGGGCGGGCGATAGTAGTGTAGTTCTGGTGTGTGAGCGATTTTCGGCAATCCCCTCTTTAAAAAGCTCATCAACTCTGGGCAAGGCTCCCCCATTTTCTTAATTTGGAGTCCCCCAAAATAGGGGGCATCTTATACATGGGTGCGTCTTATACACAGACAAATACGGGTATCCCTCTGACCTTCCCCAGATCTATGGCAGAAATGGCTTTTCTGCTACCTGTGCCCTTTTCAAAAACTGGGTGCTGCAGGGATCAAACCTGAGACCCTTTGCATGCAAAGCTCATGTTCTACAACTGAGCTGGGGTCCCTTGCCTTTTGCACATATGAGAGGACCGCTGCAGCCAAAGGCTTGGCAGGTTTTCCATATCAATATGTCAGTGCCAGCCAAGTGCATCTCTCAGCCAGGCTGCCCTCTTCTTATTCCATTGCCCACTTTTATTTCTCCTTTCACCCTCTTTCCTGTAGCCTTCCCCATTTCCTCTGCTTTTGGTTTCTTGCAGTTGCTTACTTTTCCAATCTTAAATTCAGTTCTCTGCATTTCCACATTGCTTTGCAATTTAAAAGAAACAAAAACGTGAAAACGTGTCAACATTTTAGTACAAATTTTTCCCAATCTATACATTTTTGTTTGGCAGTTTTGCCTTAATATACCCAAAGCAATCCCTCCCCCCAATGCAGTGCATTTTGTACATTCTTTTCACTAATATATGTAGCTTATGAACACTTTACCCTGGTGTATGCTATTTTGCATGCATTTCTTGGCCGGTGAACTGCACTGCAAAATTCAGAGAAGTGTGAATTCTCGTGGACGCCTGTGTTTTGGTTCTCGTATTGCTTCAGAAAGTTTGAATTAGGTAGTTTTGTCTTTTGAATGCAAACTGAATCGAAATTCTCCGCCACCCTACCTGGGACTTTCTGCATGCAAGGCAGATGCTTTAACACTGAACTACAGTCTTTCCCATGTTTGGATATCAGCATCATAAAACAGTCATACCTCGGGTTGAATGTGCTTCAGGTTGAGCACTTTCAGATTGCGCTCCGCGACAACTCGGAAGTAACTGAGCACGTTACTTCCGGGTTTCGCCACTTGCGCATGCGACGACTCAAAATGACGTCACGCACATGCACAGAAGCGGCAAAACATGACCCACGCATGTGCAGATGCACCGTCGCGTCTTACGTTCAATTCAGGATGTGAACGGGGCTCCAGAACAGATCCCGTTCGCATCCCGAGGTCCGAAGCACATGAATCTGTCAAAGGAGAATGGGAGCACAGATCCTTTGGGGGAAATATCACAAAATATTTCCCTGTTATTATATCTTGCGCTTACACAACTTAACCCTGACCTGCATATATATCACCAGAGAGGGACTCAGCAGTCACAAAAACCCAAAACGACAGCCAACTTGCACTTAGGAAGCTACCTTTAAGTGAAAACGCATCATCACAAGTTAAGTAAGAACTGCAGGCCTGAAGCAAATGACTTTCCCATTAAAACGTTCAGCTTGATTTCCTATGCTAATTTGCAGAGAAGGCACTCTGGAAACAAAAGTCCCCGAATATGCAACTGAATCAAAGGTGCAAACATAATATTAATATTTTTTTTTAATGCAAGTGTGACGTGGAGGAAAAGGAAAGAAGGAACAAGAGATATGACTTTTCAAAGCAAATGAACCTTGGAAACACTATTTTTCTGACAGATCAGGATTCCATTGCTATTAGAGAACTGTGGTTCAACACTGCCCTCTGCCGGAGGCAGTCTGGGATTTCAACTGCTAAAACAAAACAAAAAACACCCCGAAATCCTTTGGAACATTTCTTTTTATGTGTTAGCCGTCTCCTGCTGGCAGCAGAAATAATAGAGGGGGGAGCCCATGCTGTGTTAACTTTTTATGCCTCCATTACATCGTTCGGGACACAGTGAAGCCGAAAAAACGCTTAGTCCCAAACTTTAAGAAGATGGTAGAGACTATTGAACAAAACTAATTTTCAAAGGGAGAAATAAAGGAGTGGGGGAGGGATTTGCGACATCAAGGATCTGCGTTCATCTCTGAGCTTCCAGGACTGCTCAAAATGCACCAAACTCTTCTAGCCTATTTGGGTAAAATCTTTGCGAGCAAAGTCTACTAAAGCGAAAGGTTGCAAGAGCAATTTTGCGAAATCGTTGTACGTTAGGACTGGCCAGGATAGCTCAGTGGTAGAACATGAGACACTTAAGCCCCACTTTGGGCAAAAACACTCCTACATTACAGGGATTGGCATAATTGACCCTTGCGCTCCCTTCCAATTCTACAATTCTATTATTCAAACACAAGCACAGGTCATATACAGTGGTACCTTGCTTCTCAAATGCCTTGGTACTCAAACGCCTTGGTTCCCAAAACCCGGAAGTAAGTGTTCCGGTTTTCGAACATTTTTCAGAAGCTGAACGTCCAATGCGGCTGACAGCTATTGTTTCTGGAGCACCTGCACCAATCAGAAGCTGTGACTTGGTTTCTGAACACTTCAGAAGTTAAATGGACCTCCGGAATGGATTAAGCTTGGCCCTTTTGTTTTTGCTATTTGTTTTGCATTTTTGTTTTTGAGGCTTTTCCGGTTAATTTGTTTTTGTGACTCTGTGGAACCCAGTTCAGCTACTGATTGATTGACTGTGTGACTGCGGAAATGGATAAAAGACCCCCATCCAAACAATGACTGTCAGGGAAGGGAAGGAAAAAATTTAATTTTAGTTCTTATCATCTACAACACTGTCTTATTTTATAGTACAGTACATTGATTATTGCTTTCATTTTATGGATCAATGGTCTCGTTAGATAGTAAAATTCAGGTTAAATTGCTGTTTTAGGGGCTGTTTTTAAAAGTCTGGAACGGATTAATCCATTCTGCATTACTTTCTATGGGAAAGCAGGCCTTGGTTTTGGAATGCTTTGGTTTTGGAATGGATTAAGTTTGAGAACCAAGGGACCGCTGTAGTAAAAGTGGGCCCAGGCTGTATCACTTCATATTGCAGAGGAGGAGGGGAAAGGATTTCTCAAAAATCCCCTGTATTTTTAGAAATAATTCCTGCACAAAAAAAGGAAGCACTTCAGGAGAAAGCCTGGTGTAAGTCCTCATTTTCCAAGAGCTGAAAGGAGAATTTCCAATGCTGGCAGTTTGCCATGGAGAACAACCGCTCTCTCATGGCTACCCAATTTAGCAACCTATGAAGCGGACCTGTAGGAAGAGTCTCTGGTGCTTAGCTCCTGCTGGATCATGCCAAAGGCCCAACTAGTCTAGCATCGTAGAATCATAGTATTGTAGAGTTGTGAGGCACCCCGAGGGTCATCTAGTCCAACCCCCTGCAATGAAGGAATCTCAGCTAAAGCATCCATGACAGATGGCCATCCAATCTCTGCTTAAAAACCTCCTAGGAAGGAGAGTCCACCACCTCCCAAGGGAATTTGTTCCACAGCCGAACAGCTCTTACTGTCAGAAAGTTATTCCTGATGCTTAGCTGGAATCTCCTTCTTGAAGCCATTGGTTCGAATCCTACCTTCTGGAGCTGGAGAAGGCAATGCTCTCTCAATGGCCAACCAGATGCCTTCAAGCAAGACCTGAGCAAAACCACACTCTGCTCTTTGCTGGCAGGATTATACAGGTGCAGCAAGTCCAAGGAACAACTTCAGTCCAAACCATTTAAGGCTTTAAAGGTTAAATAAAAAGAACTTTAAATTGGGCCCAGAAACTCACTGTCAGCCCGTGAAGCTGCTACAGCAATGATATCATCAACACTGACTGCCTCTGATGGCCGCATTTTGGACCATTTGACATTCTTGAACTATCTTCCACATAATAGCTGCATTTCAATCCACATACGGGAGGTGAGGAGCAAGTCAAGTTAAATGGGAATTTGGAAATACAGAGGTTCCTTAAGCATCCTTAGCAAAGAGACTGTGTGCCCCCACAGTGCTTTCACCTCAGCCATGGGGCAGGTGGCCTCATTTAATAGTTATTGAAAGCTTTTATCTCAGTATTTTTAAGGGGGTGGAAAGGAACCATGCAATTTGGACGACCCACCCCAGTGACACATGCTCACACAAAGATTTGGAAATGGGCCACTGTGAGGCTCAAAAGCCACACGTAACTAGAGCATTAAAAAGAAAGGAAGTGGCAGCCATAATCGAGTCTGACTCCACGGTGCAAACTTTTATTGGGAAAGTGCCCACTCTCATATTTCACCCAGCACAGGCCAAACATGACCCCATTTGATTTACTTCCTTGTTTATGAACTGGCACGGCCGTGGACTGTTGTGTCAGCAGAAATACACAAAGCTCTGCGAACGCTGCATTGCTGCTGAGGTGGCAGAAGCTTCAAACACGCCCTTCAAAACCTGGAGTCTAACAGGACGGGAAAGAGAAAGGGCACACCTTTTCTTAAGTCACAAAGCACAAAGAGCAGCCTCATGAAACAAACCTGCTTTCAGGTGCAACATTCTAAGCATCAATAGGAATGAGTCTCAATGGGCAGAAAGGATGCAGGAATCTGGGGAAAGTGAGGGCAGGCAAGGGTGCAGGGTTCAGCCCCGACACAGCAGATGTCATGGTCCTGACCTTGCTTTGCAGGGGGGAGAGAAATCTCCCATTGGGGAGGGAGGTTTATTATTTATTTTAAAGGAGTCCTCTCAAAAAGCATCAGGCCACCATACAACAAGGGACGTGGGTGGCGCTGTGGGTTAAAACACAGAGCCTAGGACTTGCCAATCAGAAGGTCGGCGGTTCAAATCCCCACGACTGGGTGAGCTCCCGTTGCTCGGTCCCTGCTCCTGCCAACCTAGCAGTTCGAAAGCACGTCAAAGTGCAAGTAGATAAACAGGTACTGCTCTGGTGAGAAGGTAAATGGCGTTTCCATGCACTGTTCTGGTTCGCCAGAAGCAGCTCAGTCATGCTGGCCACATGACCCGGAAGCTGAATGCCAGCTCCCTCGGCCAATAAAGTGAGATGAGCGCCGCAACCCCAGAGTCTCGAATGGACCTAATGGTCAGGGGTCCCTTTATCTTTACTGTACAACAACATAAAAAATAAAACAAAAGCAATACAGAGTGATGATTAAAACGACTGGCTACCCAAGAAAATTTTTAACCACTGCATAGGCTTGTCGGCACAGAGAGGTCAAGAGACATTTGGGGGTGCCTGCCAAATCTCTGCTGGAAGGGTGGTCTGCAGGGTGGAGTCTGGTGACACTAAACACCCGATTTAAGGCTTCCTCCAACTTCTCTCAAAGGGAAGGCAAACCTGGCCCTTCAAAGAAAACAGATCAGCTCAAACCATCATTCTTACTAACTTTTTTTAGACATTGTTTTCTAGTTATTACACCTCTAGTTACCAAAAGTCTCTCATGCTACAGAAATTGCCTCTATATATCATCAAGTCCATTACATTAAGGGAGCATGCATGAATTTATTTTATTCTATTTGCAGTTGCTCGATATCCTTTTCTCTTCCTGTCCTTTCTGAGGCTTGCCTGTGGAGTGAGAGCAGGTAGCGGACGTTATAGGTCTGGATAGGCACCCCACGATTGTAATTGACTGATACCGTTTATGAAACCACACACTTGTTAAACTGCAATAAATAAACAGAAGATTATGTTCCAATTTAACCCTGACTGGACTCAGTATTGTACCAGGTAGGGCCTGGGTGGTGGCAGCGAGAAATAAAGTGGTGGCACAGGGATCGATAGACGGTGAAACATCCGGGGACCCTGTGTGATCACCACAGCTGGTTGCAGTGAGAGGAAAAGCCCTTCAATGGCAGTGGGGGCAAGGACAGCGGCAAGGACTTACCTAATGTCCTCGTCCGTGACGATGAAGGCTTTGCAGAGAGGTTGGGAGGTGTTCAGCCACACAGCTGGGTTCTTCTCAACGGCGGCAGAGAGCTGCCCTGTGATGGGGGCAGAACTCGTGTGCAGTGCGCTGGCGACGGCAGACAGGAGGGTGTCGTCGTTGTTCCCCGGGCCAACCCCTGGAACGCAAAAACAGCACTTTATCAGTAAGGTTCACCAGAGCAGAGTTCAACGGGCAGGATCCGGTGGCAAGGATCCCAAACCTCCCATCCCAGAGCCTAGTCAGGTAGCCAAAGAGCATGTGAGAGGGAGATGAAGCATGCAGGGGCACACACACATGGGTCTCACCCCACACCATGCATTCAGTTCACCTTCCTGCTTAGTGTAGGTTCAGCTTGACACTCTAGGAATTCTGGACAACCAATTATCTGTGAGGCAAGAGGGCGGCCTAACCACAAAACTGGCAAGAACCAGCTTCGGAGGAACCTAATGGCCAAAGCAACTCCAGATATGGTACAAGGAGGGTTCTAACACATGCCATTTCCAAGGACGGTGATTGACTAAAAGATGGTGGGACAATTTCAGGGACTGGGCAGAGGAGGAATGGTGGAGACTGCCTCCCCAACCTGACCCTTCCGGGGAGGAGGAAGAGGCAGTATAGATTTACAACAGGGGTTTGTGGGAGGTCGCAGTTCAGAGGCAGATGAGGGGGAAAGCTGGGAAATCATGGGAGAGCCAGAACAACACCCAGCTGACACATGGTCATCAGAAAGCATTCCAGACCCTCAATCTCCCAGAACACGGCGAGCCTTAAAAGTAGGAGAGCAAAGAGCTCAAAGACAGAGGGCACATAGTAGCACCCGTAGAAGTGACAGTGAGAATGACAAATGAGGAAGTGGTGGAGATTCACTTGGGACAACGCCATTGTCCAAGAGGCTGGGTTCTATAGCCTCTCTCTGTAAAGATTAAAATAAAAAAGGACGGTAAGAAACTCTCCCTTGTCTTTATACGTTCCTGGGCAACCAGCCGGGAACCACTGACAGCATCCTGACAGGCAATGGGGTGGCAGAAGATGGTAGGGGAGAGGAGGAAATACCTAAGGTGACTATCTTTTACTATATACCATGTTTCCTAATGGGAAGTTCTTGCAGACTCTCTGGACTCTGTTCTGTAATGCAGTACTAAATAGACAAGCTGGGAATTTGGTGAAAGCCTCTGTAATGAACCCTCAAAGGGAATTTCTCCCCACACCAACCAGGCTTTTGCTCACAGAATAGGACTTCCTCCCCTCCTCCTGGCCGTTGCTGTGCACCTGAGAATCTGGACTAAATGAAGCTTTGGTCTGAACCAGCAGGGCCACTGCTGTTATGTTCTTATCACCCTTTAGACTTCCACCAGCGTACCAAGATGTGGAGCTACAATGTGGACACCTGGGGGCAAAGTCAAGCATGTGGGCCCTCCCTGTTAGAATTCCTGCTCCATGATTGCAGTCATGGGATTTTTGTCTATCACATGACGGTGTATGTTTTGACTCCACAAAGTGGGAAGTGATGGAGACAGGATGTTTGTGTTACTGTGTTCCGTGAAGTGTGACTGTTGTCCTTTGTTTTGTCTGATGCTAGAGAGAGAGGGAGCCATGTTGCAGTGCTCCGTGTGTGTTTATGTGTAAATAAAGTAGATTAGCCAAAATACTGGGTTGCTGAGGTCTGTCACGCAAGGTGCACAAACTCTGCGGATCCCTAAGTGTGCCAGTGTCAGTTGGCATCGGTCGCTGTGATGTTTGGGGTGAAGAAAGCTTATGAAGCTCCCAAACGATCGACCAGGAGGGAGAGAACATGCCAGTCGGGCATGTGTCTCTGCCAGGGTCCTACTCAAGTGTAGGCTGAACTCCTGACACTCCCCACCCCTTCAGATGCATCCACACATACACAAAATGTCCCTCTGCACCCCAGCTTGAAAGCCACAGAACACTGCTGATGCAAAGAGTACCTTGAAGGCCTTTTGGCAGCTCCATGGATTTTATGATCTGCTCACTCACATCTGATGCGCTCAAGCCTTGCAGCCTCTTCTCCCAGAAAAGCTGAAAAGATTGAAAGATTGCCGGGTTAATTTAAAATGGAAAAGTAACAAAAACACTGCGGGGGGGGGGGACCAAGACGGAATATTCATTTTATAGGCATAAACTTAATCCCTTCTGCAACAGCGCTGGAAGATTTACAGACAGCCTCTGCATGCTGCCAACTTGACGAAAAAGCAGAAGGAATCATTTTGTTTATTTGCTGGTTTAGTTCAAATATTTATGCCCCATTTATTTAGACGCAATCAACCTCTCAAAAGCAGCTTGCGGTGATACTAAAGCAAACATCCCTTGTTTTTATTCTTTTTCAAGGTTACTTCCAGGGCAGATTCTGGGTGCCAGTTCCCTGAGGAGCTTTGCTACTGAAGAGAAACTATCCTCTGGGAAGTTCTCTTGCAGAAAGACTTGCAAAATGTGCAGTTGCTGCCCAATAACACAGTTGCTTTCCCACACACCTGAATGGGACTTGTGCATAGGACAAACCAACGCCTGATTGCTCCTATGCAGATGAGTGCCGGCTATACTTGCTTACTTTAAACTGATGCAAAAACCATTAAGCAACAATTAAGCATACACACACTTTTTCCGATTAAGGACAATCGTCTTGAGCCCTTGATTGCTTCCAATATGCTAGGGCTGCATAATCAACTTAAAAGGGGGTAGCTTTCAAGGATGCTCACCCAAGGACCAAACTATGTGTGATGCAGAAGGCAGCTTTGTTGGGGGCTGTTGCTGTTTTTAAAAAATGCAGATAGCATCAGCTGCAGGGAGAGCAATGGATAATTACATGGAGCATAGCAGGTGTGGTGGAAAAATTTAACCCTCTCCACTCCTGCTGCTGTCCTAAATAAGAGTCCTGTTCCAAAGGTGCTATCTGAATTGGAAATCACTCACTGGGACCAGCTAAACTTTGATTTGGCGTCTTGATTGCTAATTCTGCCCTAGTGTAAGTGTAATTTGCCCTGTGGCACAGGGTGACTAAGTTCAGCACCTGAAAATGCGTGCATCGGTAAGGTGCTTGTGAACCTGCGCATGCAGGTAAATCTGTAAGGACTGTAGACCAAGGAGACCCAAATTCGAATCCATGCTCAGCCATGGGTAAGCTTGGACCAGTTAACTAATATCTCAGTCTAATATGCTTCAAAGAGCTAATGGAGAGAGAGAGAGAGAGAGAGAGAGAGAGAGAGAGAGAGAGAGAGAGGGAAGAGTACACGTTGAAGGAAAAACAAAATGAAAAAAATAAGAGTATTCAGCAAGGGTAGTAGTTGAACTAAGTTTGAGTAAAACTTAGTTGAATTACCAATCTTGCTGCTTACCATGAGACCCACTGAAATTAATGAACATGTCTAAGACATTGCCATTAATTTCAGTGGGTCTACTGTGAGTAAAACTTAGCTGAATACCACCCTAAGGAAGTGGATGTATGATGCAAATGGAGACCTTACATATGGCACCTAATTAGATTATTTTGAAATGTGCTCCTTTCCTGAAAACCGAGGTAATTCAATTGCAACTCCTTACTTAATAATTGGAGCATTTTTTGTTACCCCCCCCAAGTAAGTTTTCATTGTGAAAATGACAGTACAATTTTTTAAACATCTACTTAATTTATCTTAAATAGGAACTAAAATGATACAATTGGCATGATTACTGTAAGGACTATATAAAATGTTCCCATTTAGCCGATTTAAAAAATCAATTTAGGTTACAATTATGTCAGATAAGTTTGGTGATCCCTGTAGACCCTGGTCAGAGTGATAATGTGATGGATGAGTTTTGTACGCAACGTAATTGCTTTGTTTCAGTGCTCTCTACACAAGCCATTAATATTTGGTTGTCCAATTAAGATCACTTTTAAGACAATCGTGGCAGTGACCAACTTCAGTCCATATTTACACATTTTGCAAGACAACTCAATTATTTCATTCCTGTTTTCCTTCACCAGACCATCATCAACAGGCTTTGCTACTTTACCTTGTGTGTTTATATGGATACATGTATATAATTATCTCTACCCGTCTACTGCATATGGGTATTCAGATCAGCTTAGATCAATTAAAACCACATCATCATAAAGACAACATCATCAAGAAAATACAAAGCGTGTTCGCACATTACACTGAACCCAGGTACAAGCTGTCTCTGCACATGTACAAGTGTTTGTACAAAAGAGCTGATTTCTACAGTTCAACTATTGTGAACACAGGTACACAGATGGTACACTCGTCGTATACCACACTTGAATAACTGGGTGTACCAGTTCAAGCAATGGTGTACACAGACTGAACATGCATGGAACGTAGTAAGAGGCAGAACAGGCACAGCAAATCTGGGAGGAAAATAGTCTCTGCGCGACAAGGCAAAATGTCTTCCCGAACAAAAATGACTTTCCTAGCAGGTGGAAGATGGTTAAAGAGAGGGGGTCACCCAAGCCTTGCAGGGCACAATATGCCACAGTTTGGGTGCAGCAGTGAACAAGATGCCGCCTTTTAAAAAGCAATGCCAGAGGTGCTGAGGAAGAGGAGAAATCAGTTGTCTGTATCAGACATCTAGGCCTGCAGCAACATCTATCATGCAATGGAAACAGATAAAGATGATGCCATAGACCGGTTGGACACAGAGGAATGGAGAGGAACCAGCTGGGAAGAAGGCTCAGAGCCCTGGGTTTGGTGGTGGGACGGCAATGAGTGATCAGAGGGGGAATACTGGAAGGGTGGGATGGTGGAAGCTGAAGACATAACAGGGCTTAGTAAGAGAGAGGTTCAGAATCGGAGGCAGAAGCTGAAGGAGGAGAGGAGGAGGCCAAGAGGCAGAGATGAGTCAGGCTTGTGAAGAGGCAGGAGAGGCATGAAGAGGGAGGAGCAAAGGCAGGCATGGAGGCACAATCTCAGATTGCTTGGGATACATCCTGGAGAGGAGGAGACATAGCTGGCTGTGGGGAGGCAGGGACCTTTAGTCTAGGCCAGGCATCCCCAAACTTGGCCCTCCAGATGTTTTGGGACTACAGTTCCCATCATCCCTGACCACTGGTCCTGTTAGCTAGGGATGATGGGAGTTGTAGTCCCAAAACATCTGGAGGGCCGAGTTTGCCTGGCCTAGGCAACTGCTTCATGGGGGCAAGACCTGAATTGCTGTGCTCATCGGGCCTGAAATTCCTGTGCTGATCCTGTTTTGCTAAGAAGGAGGTAACTCCAGCTCGCTCAAGGTGAATTACTGGTGGCTTGGGTCCTGCCAGGTGCCTTACAGACTACTTGCCCCTTCATCTCACAGCAGTGGCTCCCCAGAGTTCTTTCCCTGAGTCAACAGTGTGATGCAGAAGCAAACAAAGCTAATGCTATTCTAGGCTGCATCAACAGAAGTATAGTGTCCAGATCAAAGGATGTAATAGTACCACCCTATTTTGCCTCGGTCAGACCACACCTGGAATACTGTGTCCAGTTCTTGGTGTCACAATTTAAGAAGGATACTAACAAGCTTGAGGAAGGGTTGATGATCAAGGTTTTGGAAACCAGGCCTTATGAGGAACAGTTGAAGGAGCTGGTATTTAGTCAGCTTCTACAATATGTGATATTTTCGGTTCTGTTTTTACTGAAGGTTCTGGGGCTTGAGAAACCAGGACCTTGGAATGCAAAGCATGCGGCCTGCGGTTGAGCTACAGTCTCCTCGTGATAAGCTCAGCACCGCACAAAATGAAACGAGGTGCTGCGTAGACAAATGGGAAGTCTCATTTATATCAGACAAACCGTCTGTACTCACAAGGATATTGTCTGAGTGGTTCCAAACATGCAAACACTCAAGGCTGGCTCTCTGCTAATGTGGACAGCTTTTAACGCAGGTCTGAATGTCTGAACTGGGCCCCTTCCCTATTCAGCACATTCGTACAACAAAGAAAAAGACACTTGATTAACCTGAAGCCTAAAGCTGCTCCCATTTCAGCATTTTTAGACTGCTCCTTAGGTTTCAAAGCTCAGTGCCTTCTTTGCAAGCTTTTCTGCAGAGCTAGCACAGTAACAATGCCTTTGCAGTTCTAGAACACTTAAGAAATCCATGTTGGAGATCTTGTGCTGGGAGCACTGGTCTGTAGCTTCTGGGAAATGGCAGGTGGGGTCTGGAGGACGCTGCTGGACTCAAGAGAAGTCACACCAAATGCTCTTCATTCTTTTGTGCATGGAATGGTCTCCAACATTATGAATATATATACAGAGGGAGAAGTTGCCTTATAAATGAATCATCCCGACTTTGGCTGGAAGCAACTCTTCAAGGTCTCATCAGGCTGAGAGGTCTTCCCCCATCTCCACCACTAGGGCCAGATCCAGGAGGAGTTAACCCTGTGTGGGCCAATTTCGACAGGTGGGGTGGGTGAGCCACCTGTCCCTCGCCTGATGTCATAGGAAGCCAGGTGACTGACACTTCAAACTGTGGCTGTGAAAGAAGAATCCGGAGCATGCTCTTAAGTGTGCTTTCATTTTCTCCTTTGCAGCCCTGGCTTGAAGTCAGGGCTTTCCCAATTCAAGGTGCAGTTGCAAAGGAACAATCAACAGTGTGCTTAGAAATGCAGGCCTTCCTCTGCAGCAACTTGAATTACTGTATTTTTCGCTCTATAAGACGCACCAGACCACAAGACGCACCTAGTTTTTAGAGGAGGAAAACAAGGAAAAAAATATTCTGAATCTCAGAAGCCAGAACAGCAAGAGGGGTCACTGCACAGTGAAAGCAGCAATCCCTCTTGCTGTTCTGGCTTCTGGGATAGCTGCACAGCCTGCATTCGCTCCATAAGACGCACACAGATTTCCCCTTACTTTTTAGGAGGGAAAAAGTGAATCTTATAGAGCAAAAAATACGGTAGGTGCTTTTTGAATATGATGCCTTTTTCTGTCACCAAGGCGTGCCTCACCCAAAACAGCCTATGGGTCAGATGTTCCACACCAATGAAGTGACTGTTGTTTATAGACAGCAGACAGGTGAAGAATCCGAAGTTCTTTAATTTCTGTACTTTATCTTTACTATTCTCTCTTTTAAGTTCTTTTCTATCTCCTCCTTCTGGTCATTTTCTCTCATTTCTTTCCCCCTCTTCTTTTCTTTTCTCCTATCCTTTTTCTTTTCCTCCACGCTTTTATTTTATTTAGATTACGGTCGGATTAAAAAAGATACTTGGTATTAAGTTTTATATCTCTCTTTATAAACTCTAATTAAATTTATTCAAAAAAGAAGTAGTAGTTCCCCACACAAATGAAGGTGGCAGGGTCTTAATCTGAGATATGGCAGCTGCCCAGGCTGTGCATTACCACTGTGGGAAACTTATCAGAAATCCTCATTAACATAGGTATTTATGAAAAATATTTGCACCTCACCCTTCCATCTACAATGCAGCTTGCAAAAAAATGATATCATAATTGTCAGATAAAATACCATACAATAATATTTACATCACCTTATTATTATTATTATTATTATTATTATTATTATTATTATTACTTAAAATAAATATAAGGACAGCGACCCAATAAGGCACAAAAATACATAAATAAATAGAAGAGGCTTGCCAGAAAAGGGGAGATGGCTAGAGCTCAATGACAGAGCATCTATCTAAAGGTAGTCCTGATGTCTTGCTGTGCTTACCGTATTTTTCAGTGTATAACATGCCCCCATGTATAAGACGACCCCACCAATCATCTGCCCACTTGCCCCCAGCAGCCACCAATCACCAGCCCGATTGCCGCCGCGGCAGCTACCAATCACACGCCCAGTTGACACAGAAGCAGCCAATCGGCAGCAGCCCTTGCCGCAGCCACCAATCACAGCTGACAATCTCCTGCTCGCGACTGCAACCAATCGCCCACCCCCCCCTCTACACTATCCATGTATAAGACAACCCCCAACTTTTAACATTATTTTATAGTAATAAAAAATGATCTTATACACTACGGTTAATTTTGGAAGCCACCCAGAATGGCTGGGGTAACCTAGTCAGATGGGCAGTTTTCATCAACATCAACATCATCATCATCTGCTTTGCATACCAAAAGTCCCAGATCCAGCTCATAGCATTTCCAGTAAAAAGGGTCAGTTATTAGGGTGACAGGGAAGACCACTGTCTTGAGATTTTGCTGTACAGCTCACCCATTTGTGTACACAAGTCGTATAATCATTGTGTACACCCCTAATGTTTTCTTGGAAAGAAATAAAAGAACTGGAAGAATTGGAACAGGCATAGGCAAACTCAGCCCTCTGGATGTTTTAGGACTACAACACCCATGATCCCTAGCTAACAGGACCAGTGGTCAGGGATGATGGGAACTGTAGTCCCAAAACATCTGGAGGGCCGAATTTGCCTATGCCTGAGTTGGAAGTTACCCAGAGGGTCACCTAGTCCAACTCCCTGAAAGGCAGGCATCTCAACTAAAGCATCCATGGTAGATGGTCATCCAGCCTCTGCTTAAAAACCTCCATGGAAGGAGAGTCCACCAGTTCCCAAGGGAGTCCGTTCCGCTGTTGAACAACAGCTCTCACTGTGGAAATATAGAAGGTAACAGCCAGGCCCACAACAGAACCAGTATTACCCACATACCCTTTCTAACAGACCAGATCATGCCTTCTGCTGGAGAACTGAAAGAGTTTCTCCCGCAGGCCTCCAAAGTCATCTTGAAGGGTTAACCTATTTTAGGAGGACCTAATCATCCAGGAAGATCAAAAGGACTTCCAACGTGATGCATCTGGGAGGCAGAGAAGAAACAGACATCCAGGAAAAGCCTTTGACTCATCCCAAAAAAGCTCCCAGTGAATCAAGAGTATGGGCTCGCAGGATATGTGAAATGTCAGTATCCTCACACACGTACAAAGAAACCGTGACCTGGTCCTAAGGCTGCAATCCGAACGGGAAGTTCAAGCCCCAGCAATACCAGTGGAACTTCTGAATAAAAAGAGTTCTGAGGGGAAGCTCTTTACGGTGCCCCCGAATACGATATGCAGAGGTGTAGTGGTTAGAGTATCAGACTAGAAAAAGGGAGAGGCGGCTTCGAATCCTTACTCAGTCATGAAGCTCACTGGGTGACCTTGGGTTAGTCACCATCTGTCAGCCTCACAAGGCTATTGTGAGGGTGGGATCACGTAGCCTTGAGCTCTTCCTGGAGGAAAGGTGAGTCATAAATGCAATAAATAAAAATAAATTAGCTTTCATAACTTTCTTATTTCTTTCGCTGAATTGTTGGAACACTTTGTTAGCCTTGTTTGTTACACATTTAAGATGAGCCAGTCATTTAAATAATTTTGCATTGTTTTTCCTTTGTACAAATTACATTTTTCTCTGTCTAAATTACAGTGGTACCTCGGGTTAAGTACTTAATTCGTTCCGGAGGTCCGTACTTAACCTGAAACTGTTCTTAACCTGAAGCACCACTTTAGCTAATGGGGCCTCCCGCTGCTTCCGTGCCGCCGGAGCACAATTTCTGTTCTCGTCCTGAAGCAAAGTTCTTAACCTGAAGCACTATTTCTGGGTTAGCGGAGTCTGTAACCTGAAGCGTATGTAACCTGAAGTGCATGTAACCCAAGGTACCACTGTATATAAAAAAGTATTAATGCGAAGCATCTTGCACATTAAGCATCATGTTGATATTTAGATAGCATCGATTTTGTATTTCTGTATTAAAAATGGAATACAGTGGTGGATATTTGACCACAACTGCCAATTGGCAGGTGTCCCAGTATTTCACATCATTTCCTCTGTGACAAAATAGTTTCCAATTGCTGTCCTTCTGGGCCGTATCAAACCACCCATCGCCCCCAGTTACCTGTCTGGGCTGCTCAATCACTCGCTGTGGATCGGACTTCACTTTGTTGCTAGGATGGTTGGTAACTTTGGTGACCGGCTGTTTAAAAATAGACGCCGTTTGTCTGATTGGCAGTGTTGTGTTTAAATCTGGTTTGCCCTATTCGAAGACAGGAGAAAAACCACATGTTATCGCACAGCTGATAAGCAGAACGGGGAAACAAGAGAAGTTATTACATGGCTGGTAATCACGGCGAGACATGCAAGAACTTGCTCGTATTTTTCTCCTGAACACCAAGCGTTTTTTAAAGAAAGAGTCACCATGATAAAATACGCTTTGGGCAAATTTCATGGACCAGCTTACCTATGCATGTACGGCAAGGGTGGGGGCAAATGTGGCCCTCCATGCCTTTTTACCTGGCCCTCGGGACTCTCACTACATCACAGCCACAGCCACACCCCCTCTGTGGTCCCTGCTTCACATCCTCCATGAGATTTCTGCCTGGTTGGAATTCTGATAATGCAGGGGTCAGCAAACTTTTTCAGCAGGGGGCCGGTCCACTGTCCCTCAGACCTTGTGGAGGGCCAGACTGTATTTGGGGGGGGGATGGAATGAATTCCTATGCCCCACAAATAACCCAGAGATGCATTTTAAATAAAAGGACACATTCTACTCATGTAAAAACACACTGTCCAGGGGCCATATTTAGATGGCAATTGGGCCGGATCCAGCCCCCGGGCCTTAGTTTGCCTACCCATGTGCTAATGCCTTTTGCTTGCCTGAAGAGGGAGGTTTTGATGTGGGGACATTTTGATGCAAGGATGTTTTTCACCTGGAGCCAAGCTGAAAGAACATACGTAGAACGTTTTCCATAGTAGCCAACAGCATCCCCTTCCTGGAGTGGTTTTCCAGGATCACATTGGAAGGGGGCTGTAACTGCCTGGAATGCTGATCTCCTGTGAGGTCAATCAGTGATCCAATTGGCAGGGAACACCCATGTGACTGATCCGGGAAAGCATTGCCTCACTTTGCTTTTTTCGACCTCAGTGAACCTGACAGGATATATAGTGTTCACTGCACTTGATCCTGACTGTCAAGGGCAGGGGTCAGCAAACTTTTTCAGCAGGGGGCCAGTCCCCTGTCTCTCAGACCTTGTGGGGGGCCAGACTATATTTTGGGGGGAAATTGAACGAATTCCTATGCCCCACAAATAACTCAAGAGATGCATTGTAAATAAAAGCACACATTCTACTCATGTAAAAACACGCTGATTCCCGGACCGTCCGCGGGCCAGATTTAGAAGGTGATTGGGCCGGATCCAGTCCCTGGGCCTTAGTTTGCCTACCCATGGTCTAGGGCAGCGGTTCTCAACCTGTGGGTCCCCAGATGTTGTTGAACTACAACTCCCATCACCCCTAGCTAGCAAGGCCAGAGCTCAGGGATGATGGGAGTTGTAGTCCAACATCTGGGGACCCACAGGTTGAGAACCGCTGGTCTAGGGTCACTAAGGAAGGGGAAAGAGGACAGAACAGCACTGAAACAGCCACCAAGCTAGATGGCTTTAAAAAAGAAGTAGCCAGCCATGATGCCCATACTCTGTTGCCACAGTGGGGGGCAGAAATGCATCTGAATACCAGTTGCTGGAAAACCCAGGAGGGGAGAATGGTCTTGTGTTTGAATTCTGCTTGCAGGTTTCCCACAGGCATCTGATTGGCCACTGTGAGAACAGGATGCTGGACTTGAGGGGCCATTGGCCTGATCCAGCAAGCCCTTCTTATATTTTTACGAGAGAAGTAATGGCTCCATTCCTAATTTATTATCCATCAATCAGCCTTCAACAAATATCTTGATATTTGTTGATGTACAAAATCTAAGAAAAACAGTCAGAAAGCAACAACTAAACAGAAGATCATAGAATCCTAGACCCCTGCAATCCAGGAATATTTTGCCCAACAAGGGGCTTGAACACACAACCCTGAGATTACGAGTCTTATGCTCTTACCATTGAGCTAGCAAGGCAGAAGTGTCCTGAAACAATACAAAGTGGACACCTGTTGGCAGAGGCCTCTTTGCGCAGCTGGAAAAGCTTGTCAGAACAAGATTGTTCTCTGTTTGCTTCCTTGTAGGTGCAGCTGGGGCACTCCAGTGATTTCTCGACAGGAATGCTGTTCCTCAGAACAGGGGCAGCCACACTGAAAGCCCTGCTCTGAGACAGACCTGTATCAGCAACCGAAAAAAGATTCCTGTGCCAAGTAACACTGATCCACCATGCAAATGTAACAATCTACTACTTCTGTTCTGCTAGCACAAGAGGAGACCTACCCCACTCCTTTCCCCTACAGACCCTTTCCTGTGCACACTCTAAATCAGGCCCAGGGGGAAATGGGAGCCTCTGGAGAAGATCTCCCGGCATGCCCCACGGAGGACCTTAAGGTCCATAAATAGCAACACCCTAGAGGTCCCAGGCCCTAAGGAAGTCAGATTAGCCTCAACCAGAGCCAGGGCCTTTTCAACACTGGCTCCGGCTTGGTGGAACACTCTGCCTCATGAGACCAGGGCCCTGCAGCGTATGATTTCTTTCCACGGGGCCAGTAAGACAGAGTTTTGCTGCCTGGCCTTCGGCTTGGAATCAACTTGATCCCCTCCCCCTCTTTCCCTTTCCCTTCCTCCTTCTGTGATGGAACTCCTATTTGGGGACTTCCCTGGCTTTTTTTCTGGCCCACGTAGGACCAGTCTGGATAGTTAGCCTTGGCGAAGACTTGACGTTTTCATCCCCAAAAAGTTTTTGATTTGAGTTTCCATTGAAATGAGGCTGTATTTTAATGTTTTAATGTCTTTTAATATTGTTTTTAAGTTGTATTTCAATAAAATTGTTTTTATATTGGGTGTTAGCTGCCCTGAGCCTGCTCTAGGCTGGGTATAAATTAAAAATATTATTATTATTATTATTATTATTATTATTATCATCTGGGGAGGAAAGAGAGAATGGAGGTGCCAGTGGGTAAATGGCATGCCAAACCGCTTTGAATGCAGCCCATTGCCTTTCTGCCATTTGCAGGGAGGATGAGAGCAATACAGATCATTGATCCCTTAACTACTGGAATCCTGGTCTGAAGATCGGCCCCTGCAATGCTCTTTAAGGCACACACCGGCAAGAGGCAGCCTTCCTGCCAAAAAACCTACTTTTGCTCCCCGGATGACAAACGGCGTTGACAACATTGTGAAAATGCACCAGGTAATCTCTTGGCATCACCTGTCGCATCAAAATGTTCCCTGGAAGTGTTTTGTCAGCCTTATCGTTGTTCATCATACAGATGGAAAGCACCGACATTTGGTACCTTTGATTATACACGCAGAAGTTTTGTGGAATTATTTTCAAGGGTTATGTTCCAGGCTTACTTCTATTTATTTTGTCACTGCCGGAGCATTGCAAAAAAAAAAATGAAATGAAAAACGAAAACCCAAGCAAACACCTCCATCACTGATCAAGATAAATGCAAAGATGTCAGGGGGAAGCTGATAGGAGGTGTGAACAAACAAAGACTATTGTTCCTTTAAATTATATATATATATATATGAATGAGAGAGATGTCAGAGTTTATGGAACTGACACATCTATAAAGTGTGCTTGCGAACAAACCTTGTTTTGACTGAGCGAATCGTTCCTTAACCTCTGCTTGTTCTTCTGTAATTTACTAGGCATCATCTTCCCTGTCCTGAAGTCAAAACTGCTGAGGTCAACAGTGTTCCCCAGGTATCTCGACAACTGGGGCTTGCTTCGGAATTTCTTCCCACTCGGACTGCAAATATAAAGAAGAGGAGAATGAGAAATGCTTCATTCAGAACTTAATACCCCTGGCTGGATCAGGCCAAGGTAAGGTAAAGGTAAAGGGACCCTTGACCATTAGGTCCAGTTGTGACCGACTCTGGGGTTGTGGCGCTCATTTCGCTTTATAGGCCAAGGGAGCCGTGTACAGCTTCCGGGTCATGGGGCCAGCATGACTAAGCCGCTTCTGGCGAACCAGAGCAGCACACGTTTACCTTCCCACCAGAGCGGTACCTATTTATCTACTTGCACTTTGACGTGCTTTCGAACTGCTAGGTTGGCAGGAGCAGGGACCGAGCAACGGGAGCTCACCCCGTCACAGGGATTCGAACCGCCAACCTTCTGATTGGCAAGTCCTCGGCCAGGGGTCGGCAACCCGCGGCTCCGGAGCCGCATGTGGCTCTTTTACACCTTTGCCGCGGCTCCGGGGCAGATACTAGCGAGGGGAGGAGGCGCATTGTGCGCCCCAACACTCCCCACTGTGGCGGGCGCTGTACTGGCTGTGACGTCGCATGGGGGCGGTGCGTGCATTAGTCACGCACCATCCCGACATCACCTTCCCGCCCGCCTGCCCGCTACATTGTAAGGGGCATGTACGCTGGTCACTGTTTTGAAGGGGAGTGAAGAACACACACACACAAAAAGGTAACTTGTTAATTTAACGTTTATTTCTATGAGGAGGAGTAATTCTGAGGGGTCAAACAAAGAAATAATAAAAAAGTGACAAAAAAGTTATTTTTATAATGACGAGTTTTGCGGCTCCCAGTTTTTTTCTTTTCTTCAGAAACGGGTCCAAGTGGCTCTTTTTGTCTTAAAGGCTGCAGACCCCTGTCCTAGGCTCTGTGGTTTAAACCACAGTGCCACCCGTGTCCCAACGGATCAGGCCAAAGGCCCACCTAAATCCAGCATCCTGTGGCCAACCAGTTGCCTGCAGAAAAAACTGCAAGCCAGACCCAACACAGGGGCACTTTCACCTCCATGGTTTCCAGTAACTGGCATTGTGGAGCTTTTAACACGTGTCTTTTGCTGCCCAAAGGCCACATTTCCTTATAAGCAACCTTTTTCTTGCTGGGGGTGAGGGGGTGGGGAGACACAACAAGCCGGGCCAGAGTCTAAAGGACAGCAAAGGAATGGTTATGACCTTCCTATGTACAGCAGTTACAACCCAGCTGTGCAAAGGTCACAGGTTTAAACATATTTCCATCCTTTGTTCAAGGACACATTCCAGCAAGACAAAAGTAGTCACCAAAGGCACCAAGTTGAGCCAAGGAAGGGAAGAATCCTGAACGCTGGAGGAATAGAACTGAATGGCCACATTCAGCCTGCACGCAACTGGGGTTGCGGCAGTCATCTCGCTTTACTGGACGAGGGAGCCGGCGTTTGTCCGCAGACAGCTTCTGGGTCATGTGGCCAGCATGACTAAGCTGCTTCTGGCAAACCAGAGCAGCACACGGAAATGCCATTCCCTGAGCTTGCAACAAATTAATTCCTGACCACTGAGCCTACACTGGTCCCTACATCAGTAACTGATTTATAATATATAATTGATACATACTAATTGATTTATATCACTAATAGATTGTGATTATTTTACTGTTAGGCTGCCTGTCAGTGTGCTTTTTATTTTTTTTGTCAGTGATGTTTTGCAACGTGTTTCTAATGTTGTACACCACCCTGAGATCTTTCAATAAAGAGCAGTATAAGGTAAAGGTAAAGGTACCCCTGCCCGTACGGGCCAGTCTTGACAGACTCTGGGGTTGGTGCGCCCATCTCACTCTATAGGCCGGGGGCCAGCGCTGTCCGGAGACACTTCCGGGTCACGTGGCCAGCGTGACATCGCTGCTCTGGCGAGCCAGAGCCGCACACGGAAACGCCGTTTACCTTCCCGCTAGAAAGCGGTCCCTATTTATCTACTTGCACCCGGGGGTGCTTTCGAACTGCTAGGTTGGCAGGCGCTGGAACCGAGCAACGGGAGCGCACCCCGCCGCGGGGATTCGAACCGCCGACCTTTCGATCTGCAAGCCCTAGGAGCTGAGGCTTTTACCCACAGCGCCACCCACGTCCTAAAGAGCAGTATATAATATATAAACCGAATAAATACAAAACTACTTTTTCATCCTTCACTTCAGCACAAAAAAGGAGAGGGGCAGAGTAGGTTACAAACGCCACCTATAAGACTGATTGTAAACTCAAGGACCAGGGCCAGAAGTCACAACACCAAAGGAAAGGGGAGTGGGAGGGAAGAGGAAGAAAGAAAGCTTGGGGACTATTGTTTTCATTAACCAAAGTCTTACAATGACCAGCTGGAATCGAAAGCTGTCAAGAAAACAAGGCCGCTAAAGTTGCTGGTCTTTCACTGGAGATTCGTGTTGGCCAAGTCTGCTTTAAAAGAAAAATGAAGGGGCATTTGGGCTTCTAAAGGTAAAGGTACAGGGACCCATGACCATTAGGTCCAGTCGTGGCCGACTCTGGGGTTGCGGCGCTCATCTCACTTTACTGGCCGAGGGAGCCGGTGTTTGTCCGCAGACAGCTTCTGGGTCATGTGGCCAGCATGACTAAGCTGCTTCTGGCAAACTAGAGCAGTGCACGGAAATGCCATTTACCTTCTCACCGGAGTGGTACCTACTTATCTACTTGCACTTTGACGTGCTTTCGAACTGCTAGGTTGGCAGGAGCAGGGACCGAGCAATGGGAGCTCACCCCGTCACAGGGATTTGAACCACCGACCTTCTGATCGGCAAGTCCTGGGCTCTGTGGTTTAACCCACAGCTCCACCCACGTCCCAGCTGGGCTTCTACCAGGTGTTTAAAGAACATCTTTGCAGCCAATCCACACTTTGCACCACCAGGCACATAGTTTACAAAGAGGAGCTGTGTATCTCCAGATACTTTGCAGTAAGGGCAAGGGAGACACACACTTACCAGTGTGTCCTTGGAACACGCCTAATGTGCATTTAGGGGAACATGCACCACTCCTTTGCACTCTGCGTGCTCTCCACAGGAAACACCAGGGCAAAAACGCGGCCAGCTGGCTGCCATGAAATGTGCAATCGACCCTGCTCTGCGGTGAACAGGACGTGAGTAGGACGTGAGAAATTCAGGTTCTGGTTTCTACTGAACCAAGCAGCTCGGTGGGTGGATTTTGGCAAATCACCATCTCTCGGCCTAAGCTCCCTCGCCAGATACAGTAGTTAAATATAGCAAAAAAAAAAAAATCCAATTCACTTTTTGGGGAGGAACTGTTTGACCCCCTCTGGGATATCCCACAGTTTATTTGAGATATTTCCTAATGGAGATAGCTGCCATGTTCAAAATTCATCAAGCCCTCATTCACACATTCTTGTCCATCACCCAGTTTTCATCCACTTGGCAACTGCCAATTGAGTGCAAGCACCGATGGGGTGAAAATGCTGCCATTGAGCTGATGCATAAGATCCATGACAGCTCATTCACACACGGTGCCACTGCCAAACAATGAGCATGTACATCAAGCCCCAAGTGCTAAGCAGCTGAGTGACAAGGGATCAATACTTGTGCGGACCTGCCTATAGACGCTACTGGACGTGCTCATTCTCATCAAAGAACTCTTGCAGCTTGGCTAAAATGGTCCTCAAAAAGATTGCAGGCATCTGACGGCATACAAAAGGATTCTGCCTTTTCAAACGGATTTCAGAACCTTGTTCTTCAGGGCAAATGCCCAGAGATCAGGTATTCTCTTTGCAATGTGACTTTGAAGCTTCCACAAAGCCACGTGGCTCCAGGAGCCCAGCTGAAGTGGTGTGACTCTTTTTTTGCAGAGCGTTAGGATTCCTTGGCTCACACAAAAGAGTCAGAATGAAAGTGGCGCCTTTTTAAAATAGACGCTTCGAAATTAAAACTGCACTTACAGGTTCCTGATACACGTCTCCTTAAATATACAGTGGTACCTCGGGTTACATACACTTCAGGTTACATACGCTTCAGGTTACAGACTCCGCTAACCCAGAAATAGTACCTCGTGTTAAGAACTTTGCTTCAGGATGAGAACAGAAATCGTACTCCGGCAGCATGACAGCAGCAGGAGGTTCCATTAGCTAAAGTGGTGCTTCAGGTTAAGAACAGTTTCAGGTTAAGTACTGACCTCCGGAACGAATTAAGTACTTAACCCGAGGTACCACTGCATAACTAAAACATAAAGCAGTTTTCTCCTCCTAGTTTCCTTTGCTGACTAAAGCCACTGTTGTTTCACAGGCCTGCTGGCGCAATTAAAAAAAAAAAAGCATGCGCAGCCAATGGACAGAGCTGATGTGAACTGTAGTTTAGCAACATCTGGAGGGCCAAAGGTTTCCCCAGCACCTGCTTCTAACCATTTGCAGCATGCTGGCTCTCTGGATGCTTTTACAAGTTCCTTCCGTCTCCACACATTTTGGAAGGGCGAAGGCCCCTGCAATGGGCACATAGATCAGACGGCACAGCTCGCTGGAACCTGGTAATAATTTGCAACAGGTTCAGAAGTACAGCAGATGTGAATGGGGTGTGTGTGGAGGAAGTAGAACTATCAAGCAAAATTCAGAACATCTGGATGAAACATGGACAGAAATACTGCAAAAAAAAGTATTAAATGCCTGCTTTAAGAACCAGGTTCCTATTATTTGCCTTTATCAAACCAATGTTTCAGAAGAAGGCTTGAAGAGGAAGTCCACCCAATAAAACCACTTGAAAAGAGATACTCTGTTCAGATGGACTTTTTAAAAAATTACACAGTGGCTCTTACTACTGTAATTAGTCAAGGAACCAACCTCAATTAATAAGGCCACTCATTCATGTGGGTGACACATCATTTCCTAATGTGAAAGACCAGTCATATTATCTCTCCTCCTCCACGCACAAGATAGATAACCTTCTATCTGCCACAAATAGGGTGTCATTCAACTAAGCTAAAAGCGCACACACCCCGCAGCCCTCGTTCTCTTAGATTCAAGTGGGTGGCTAGGGCAGCTCAGAACGGCCTTCGTGCAATGGTAGAGGCTTGGCTAGAAAGCTTCAAGGCCACAGCTGCTATGCAAAAGGATTGAAGAAAAAAAAAATATGAATTGGCCCTGCTCTGTAGGCTGGGAGCAACTAGAAGCCTGGTGGAGTCACAGATCTTTGAAAAGTGTAGACTTGCACATGCCGGCCAGCTTCTGTTTAGACTTGAAATATTTGTTTTGGGCTTCTCAGAAGTTCGTAAAGGCAGGAAGCGGGCAGGAGGAGCGCCAATCCAAAATGGTACCCATCGAAGAGGCGCCAGAACTGCACTCCGGCATGGTCCGGATGAAAAAAGCACTGCGTATCCTTGTATCATCAGCAGCAACACCAATCATTTTTCACTGGGGCTCATGGGAGTTGAAATATACTCAGAGTCGAGAGTGGATTTCATGCTCTTTATTCAGCTCATAGTGGTGAGGAGGAATGGAAGTTCCCCCAGAATGTCTGCTTTATATACATTATTTACACAATGGCCCCCACGTGATTGGCTAATTCCGGGATTCTCCTGTAGGCCAATCAGGTTGCGGATTCACTTCCACCTGGAGCTGGATTGGGTGGCTCCTGTGGAACAATCAGACTGCTGCATTCTGGATCCTATTGTTCTAGGACCAATCAGACTGCTGAATTCTGAATCCTATTGTTCTAGGACCAATCAGACTGCTGCATTCTGGATCCTATTGTTCTAGGACCAATCAGACTGCTGCATTCTGAATCCTATTGTTCTAGGACCAATCAGACTGCTGCATTCTGAATCCTATTCAACTCAGTACATAGCAGGACTTGTAGTCCAAAACATCTGGAGGCCCAAGGTTGAGGAAGCCTGCTCTAAAGAACCTCAGGGCCTTTATGGAAGAGTTGCTGCTTTTCAACCAACCAGGAAGCCACCACTGCACACCCTGTTGCCTTAAACAACGCCTCTGCAATCTCATCCCTTTCAGCGGGTTTGCACAGCGCAACTGCGTCAGAAGGCAAACAAGCCTGTTGACAAGGGACAGGTAGGCACCAGCTCCCAGCTCCATTTCCCTGGCCGCAACGCCCCTGACAGCAGGTTTTACAGACGCCGCCTTTGCAGCTTGGAATGCACAACCCAATACTTAAAAGTGAAGGATTTGCTCAGTCAGAGGGAACCAAGCTTGAAAGGGAAACTTCGTCGAGTACAACAGCACTTGAAGGCTTGCTTCCCCACTGCCAAACCCCATTACCTAAGAGTCAAAACACACACCCGCTGCCGTGCAACAGGCTCAGATTACCTTTCACTGCAAAGATCATGAAAAGCACTCATCACATTCAACTAGCAACAACGGCGCTCGTGCCGGCCGACTGTTTTGAGGCTAGCAATGGTGCAACTGTTAAAAGTCCCTGGTCTTTTGCTGGTGCACTCACTGCTCTGCCCGCTTCTGGCCCTCAGAAGCTGGCCCAGAAGGAAATGCGGCCCTCGGTCTGAAAATGGTTCCACATTCCTGCTTTTAACAGTCCTGCACAAAGAAGGAAGCTCAAGCAAGCAGCTGCTTTTACCTCTGTCAAAAATTCCCGTTTTTTGTTCAGCCACTGAATTGTCTTGCATCTGGGCAGCCTAGAGAAAGAACAAGTGGGCTGCTGCGGTGTCGTTTGGCAAAATGTAGCAGCTAAGAGCAGTGGCGTAGCGTGGGGGTGCCAGGGGTGCCGGCCGCACCGGGCGCAACATCTGGGGGGCGCGAGTCCAGAGGGAAGGGACAAGTTCCTTCCTCCGCCGGGCTCCCCGCCACCATCGCCAGCCTTGCGCCCTAGCACGCGCGCCCCCCGCCACCGCTGCGCTCCACTCACTGCTCGCAGGAGGAGCAGTCGCTGCAGCAGCGCCGACGCCGCCACCACGCCTGGCCGGGCACGGGCAGCCTCCGCACCCCGACGCCGACGCCATCCCTTCTGCCGACTGGAAGGGAGGAGAGCTCCGAGGGGCCTCGACGTGCCCTGCCCTCCCCAAAACCCTTCGAGACGAAGCCAGTGGGCGGGCGAGGGTCTCCCGGTGGAAGGGGGCGCTGCTGGCTCCGGCTCTCAGCGCAAGTCTCAGCCGCGGGGGGGGGGGTCGAGGACGGAGCGCGGCTGGAAGCGCCCGGACCCGGCCAGGAGGAGGAGAGGCGCTCGCCAAGCCCGGATCTGGAGCGCCTCGGAGCGTGGGCTCCACCTACAGCCCAAGGAGAGGAGGGGGCAGGGAGGCGCCCGAGGGGAGGGGGCTTCGGCTGCCTCGGCCCGCGGGGGCTCCACAAATAATAAATTTAATAAATTCCTGCTGAGCCTTTGGGGGGGTCCTTGGCTTCTTCGCTCGCCCCCAGCCCCAGTGGCGTAGCGTGGAGGGGTGCAGGGGGACCGGCCGCACCAGCCGCAACATCTGGGGGGCGCTCGCACTCGAGTGCTAAAATCCACGGGTTAGGGGGCGCAAATTACTTGCCTTGCCCCGGGTGCTGACAACCCACGCTACGCCACTGGCTAAGAGACCGGGTTTGAGTGCACACTTTACCTTTACAATGCCTTCAAACAGTGTTGAAAACTAGCCAGGTGCCAGGAGCATTTTGCACTGAGCTATCAGCCACTTGCGGCCACATGAAGATGCCTGGGCGCATGACGTCTCCACCATCTGGAGGTGCATGCCTGGGAATTGCTGGATCTTTATGTTTTCATACACTAATACCCCATCCTGTAGAATTCTATCAGTTATATTTTATCCACACAATCAGATTGAATTCCAGGAATCAAAATGCCTTTTCTGTGCAGCCTGAGCAGCAGCAGTGAACAACGGTATAGCTAATTGCTGAAGCTCGTCTCCACTTACCCCACACTGCCCTGCTCACAGTTGCAAAGAATGGTCCATTTCACCATTAAGAAAAAGAGGTCGGAATAGGCCAGGATATATGTGGAATGTTCCTGGATCAAGGGGCTTTTCTTCTTCTAAAAGGTCTTAACCTAGCTGAAGGTTGTCATCCGAACCAGCCAGATGTTGAACTGAGAATCAATCACCGTCAGTCCATCATTTGAAAAATAAGATTTTAGAGCTGTCTTGCCCCAAAATGGCTACTAGACATTCAGTTTTGGCGACTGCGACCTTGCTTTGAGGAGCTTATATATCTGAGTTTCTAAAAATACCTTCAAAAAGTGTCCCCCCCCCCAAAAAAAAAGGGGGGTGGGGAGAATTCTGGGCACTGGTGTCTACCCCTCACAGAGTTACAATTCCATATATATATACATACATACATATATATATACATACATACATATATATATATATATATATATATATATATATATATATATAAACTTTTCAGGGGGCACAAAGTGAAAAAATGAAGGGGAAAAACCAAAAAGGTGCTTGAAACTGTAACCCAGTACTATATATAAGTAATAGATTCAGGTAGGTAGCCATGTTGGTCTGACACAGTCGAAATATATAAAAAAATTGTCCAGTAGCACCTTAGAGACCAACTAAGTTTGTTCTGGGTATAAGCTTCCGTGCGCATGCACACTTCTTCAGATACACTGAAACAGAAGTCGCCAGACCCTTATATATAGTGGGAGAGTGGGGTGGGGTTTTTCTCAGGAGGGTAGTAAGAGAGGGGTGATTGATGGGAGATAGGTGATGAATCAATCAATTTTTATTGGAATATATATATATATATATATATATATATAGTGGTACCTCAGGTTAAGTACTTAATTCGTTCCGGAGGTCCGTTCTCAACCTGAAACTGTTCTTAAACTGAAGCACCACTTTAGCTAATGGGGCCTCCTGCTGCTGCCGCGCTGCTGGAGCCCAATTTCTGTTCATATCCTGAAGCAAAGTTCTTAACCTGAAGCACTATTTCTGGGTTAGCGGAGTGTGTAAGCTGAAGCATATGTAACCTGAGGTACCACTGTGTGTGTGTGTGTGTGTGTGTGTATGTATATGAATACATGTATGTATGTATCTAATATTATTATTCCAATGAGTATACAATTATTAACAAGGCATTATAATTTTTGTAAACGCATTCCAAGTATCATTATATTTTTCAATATACAGTCTTTGTCTAAAAACAATCTGTTCATATGTTGCAAGAGCCGTCATATCTTCCATCCATTGATCAAAGGGGGGCATAGTATTATCGTTACAGTGAATCAATAGCAGTCTTTCGGCAGAAGTGAGGGTGCAAATAATCCATCTACGCTGACCAACTGTCAAATGCCGTATTTCACCTTCTGCCATGAACCCCCTAGGTGACCTTAATACAGCACTTCTGTAAAGGTTACAACTGGATAATGCATGAGAAGTGCTTTGAACTCTTAATAGCACTATGCAAAGTTTAGTATTTTTTAAATCACATATAATTAAAAGCCCAGAGCAATTGCATTCAGTAACAAGCAACTGGGAGTGTTAATCACTACAGAATAATGGCACCTTAGAACTGTAACACACATTAGCAAAATTTACAGTTATAGTAAAGGTGCAGGTTTAAGGTAGCAGAAAGATTAAAGGGAAGCGCTTCCCCCAAGAACAAAATAAGCAAGCATATATAGAAACACAGAAGGGACCCCAACCGTCATTCAATCCACCCCCTTGCAATGTTTCAGCAAAATTCACTTCTGTGAAATTTGTAACTGCTGGTTATTGTCCCACTTGGAGCAAAACACAGATTTCAGGCACATGTTAAGCACGTTTCCTCAATTTCAATTAAAGCTCAGTCAAAGACATCGGCTGCGTACACATTACTAGCTCAATACGCTGAGAGATTGTTCTTTTGCTCAATTCGGAGCAAAGCTGGTTTGGGATAAAAGGTAAAGGACCCCTGGACATTTAAGTCCAGTCAAAGGCGACTGTGGGGTTGCAGCACTCATCTCGCTTTCAGGCCGAGGGAGCCGACATTTGTCCGCAGACAGCTTTCTGGGTCATGTGGCACCATGACTAAACCGCTTCTGGTGCAATGGAACACTGTGACGGAAACCAGAGTGCAAGGAAACACCATTTACCTTCCTGCCGCAGTGGTACCTATTTATCTACTTGCACTGGTGTGCTTTCGAACTGCTAGGTTGGCAGGAGCTGGGACAGAGCAACAGGAGCTCATTGTACGCATTCAAACCGCTAACCTTCTGATCACAAACCACAGTGCCACCCGCGCCTCTGTTTGGGATACAATGCACTGAAACATAGCATTTCATAAGAAACAACAGGATATGTAGATTGTGGCTAAAGCTGCGTGCGCACACTGCTTCCCAAACCATCAGTGGGAGAACACTGTTCGCTGAGTAAACAGGAGTGTGTGTGCACAGCCACCCTGTGGTCTTGTGCCATGAGGAGTTTTCAGTTCTGGAAGTGCAGAAAAGCCAAGCAGGCTGCTGGAGAAACGCTTAATGGAAATAAAAACTCATACCCCACGACCTTGTCCACCTCTCAATGATAAGGGCTCCATATCCAACAAAGTTCTAAAGAAAACCTCACAAGCCTTGAGAATGTGGTTGGAAAATAGAAGCCTCTTTCACAGAGCTAGCTGAGGGGAGAAGACAGTTTGAGAAACTAGAGGAGAGATTTCAGCACAACACTAATTTTAGGCTTTTGAGATGAGCCTGAAATGCAAACTACCATATTCATTCTATACCCACTTCTCTTAACCCCCCCCTTTTTAGAATAAATGGCATCTTTGTTCTTTTTAACCTTACCTCTGCTTTATGTATTTTGCCAAAGTCTGCTTAAAACTTTGTTTTTTAAAAAAAGAAAATCTCTATATAATTCATAGAAGAAAAACATTTAAATGTGGCTTCTAACTATGGCTCCCAAGTATGAAAAAGGAGAAGAGTAATAAAGTGAATTCCTATACATTCTATGCCAGTTTGTATCTAGTTAAACAGTTGTGTTCTACATACACACAATATTTCTCTAGGCGCCATCCCACAACTGGCATTTAAATATATACAGAGATTATTTGCAAGATCAAGACCTTAGCTTTGGGATGCTGGAGTCTACAGAAGAACACATCAAACAACAAGCCCCAAGCTGTCTAGTTTGCATTTCATTTAAGGTTTTTTTTTGGGGGGGTGGTGGTGTGTGTGTGTGTTTGGCAGAAGACTGACATCATTGCTCAGGGCCTGGGACTGAACCCGCTCATAGCCTGTTTTCCCCCATGTGGAATTCCAACATCAAAAGTTCTCTCTACATATTAGGAGGCTCTACAAATTAGCTTCCTCATGTGGGAAATGTTCAACCTTACTGAAGAACACTAAGAATCTGATCAGCAGCAGTTTCTCAAACCAGCTTGCTGTGGGATCCTAAACACATTTACTCAGAAGTAAAACAGCCCTTAAACCCTAGAAAGCTCGTTTGAAGTGGTGAACTCAAAGCGCAAACCTCTGCAGGTTCAGTTTGAAGTAAGATCCACCCAGCGTCATCAGATTTACTCCTCAGTAAGTGCATACAGGGTGGCAGTATTACAGTGCAATCCTGTCATGTTTACTCAAAGGTAAAGGTAAAGGGACCCCTGACTCTTAAGTCCAGTCATGGACAACTCTGGGGTTGCGGCGCTCATCTCGCTTTACTGGCCGAGGGAGCCAATGTTTGTCTGCAGACAGTTTTTTCGGGTCATGTGGCCAGCATGACTAAGCCGCTTCTGGCGAAACCAGAGAAGCATATGGAAATGCCGTTTACCTTCCTGCTGGCGTTTACCTTCCTGCTGGAAGTATTTAACTACTTGCACTTTGATGTGCTTTCAAACTGCTATGTTGGCAGGAGCAGGGACCGAGCAACGGGAGCTCACCCCGTCGCGGGGATTCGAACCGCCAACCTTCTTACTCCCAAGCAAAAGGGTATTGTTGTTGTTTCAAGTTCAGTCTATAATTTTTATTATGATGACCCACCCTTTAGCAGCAGGTCCCAGGGCAAGTTAGAATAATTTAAAATTCAGTACAGTGGTGGTACCTCGCGTTAAGTACTTAATTTGTTCCGGAGGTCCGTACTTAACCTGAAACTGTTCTTAACCTGCAGCACCACTTTAGCTAATGGGGCCTCCCGCTGCTGCCGTGCCGCCACTGCATTATTTCTGTTCTTATCCTGAAGCAAAGTTCTTAACCCGAGGTACTATTTCTGGGTTAGCGGAGTCTGTAACCTGAAGCGTCTGTAACCTGAAGCGTATGTAACCCAAGGTACCACTGTATAAAAAATAGGGGGGGGAGACTGCAGTCGCATGAATGGGCTGAGCCGTGAAGTCATGTAGTTCAGGTGTATGTGCATACACACAACCCTCCATTCTGCAGTCAGGCAGAAGCACTCAAGGAGGACACAAAGTGGGAGTGGAAAGGGGTGTGGTCTGGGAAGAGGGGGTGTGGCTTACAGAGAAGACGTGGCCTAGGAAGAGACCCAAGGGCCACATCTGGCCCTCTGGTGCTGAGATTTTCCCCTTCCTGATATTTGTAGTGCAATTCTTGAGCACTCAAAGTGATTTTCTTATATCTCCAGTTATTCTCACAGTAGCCCTCTCAGGTAGGCTGTTGATATTAACTACATATTGCAGCTTGTGTAGGTTGTTATTATGTTGTTATTATTTATTACAATTATATACCGCCCTATACCCGTGCTTCACAAGATAAAATCGCAAAAGAGTACAGTGGTACCTCGGGTTACATACACTTCAGGTTACAGACTCCACTAACCCAGAAATAGCACTTCAGGTTAAGAACTTTGCTTCAAGATGAGAACAGAAATCGTGCTCCGGCGGCACAGCGGCAGCGGGAGGCCCCATTAGATAAAGTGGTGCTTCAGGTTAAGAACAGTTTCAGGTTAAGAACAGACCTCTGGAACGAATTAAGTACTTAACCCGAGGTACCACTGTATTGTTGCATGCCACCCCAAACTCTTCCAGGCTCTTACTCAGGGTTCGTTTTCCTCGGAATGAGGGGCAGCGGAGACTGCAGTGCCTTTAGGATATGAGTTTAACTTACACATCTATGCAGCCCAAACCTACAATGGAGGAACTCACAGCATTAATACCCCAAGAGAGTCGTGCTTCTCTCATAGCTGCAGCCTTGGCTTCAAGTAGGAATCAGGCATGGCTCTGTCTCTCCCAGCCTGCAGCCTGCAGCTTCCCACTTTGAGGTTCACACACAACTCCCAACTCTGCCTTTGTCTTTTCTAACTACCAGCGAGTTGCCATTTATATGTTGCTGTCTAAAGAAGTTTTACTGGCTCAGTCATCCTCCTTTTCGTGGAATTAATTAATGATGAAAAACTGGAAGGCAGTGACAGGCCATATACCATATACATGTGTCTTGCAACACACTTTATATTCTTGCAACACACTTCAAACAAAAATAGATATGAAGACACACTAAAAATTGGCCCCATCCACTAGTGCTTTCACTGATTAGTCAAATGAGTAAAGCTCTCAGCACTATGAACACCACATATTTATAGCACTAAGATCTACCCAGATTGTTTTCGTACAGCAGTACTGCACATTGTAATAACTGTCAAGATCATTGGCTTCGATAAGCCAACTTTTGGGTATTGTAAACTTAATCAGCGTTTCATATCTGAAGGCTGGGACAATCCATTTCTCCTGTGCTACATGGCCTTAGGGATGTATCAGGTACACAGCCTAATACACACATCCACACAGCGAACTCATATGTGATATTGATGGGGAAAGTATGTACTGCAAGCCTAAAAGAAATAATTACAAAATGCAGATGAGTCCAGATTGCAACACACTAATAATACTGTGAACTTGCCTTGTATCTATTGGACTTGCGTAAGATTTCCTTCATAACTGAAGAGTTTTGAAAACCTCTTCCTCCATTTCACTTGCCTTCTCCCCATCTCCGCAACTCAGGGAAGACATGAATGCTCCCAATATCCTAATCATAGTCAGGAGACTGGGGAGAGCTAGATCAGCACCAGAACCAAACTTGCATTGTTTTCTTTTGAGTTTGCATGGCCCTGAACGCTACACACTTACGTCTGCCTTGCAATCTTTTCTGCAGTCTCGGGCAAGTCACAACCTCTCAGCCTCAGCTTCCTATCTCTGAAATGGGCATAACTGTGGTCTATTGTGCAAGGCTGTTTCTGAGAACAAAAATAATAAAGGTCAGCAAGCTGGAAGCTCTGTTCCAAATACTGTATTTTTTTGCTCTATAAGACGCACTTTTTCCCTCCTAAAAAGTAAGGGGAAATGTGTGTGCAGCGAAAGCAGCAATCCCTCTTGCTGTTCTGGCTTCTGGGATTCAAAGTATTTTTTTTCTTGTTTTCCTCCTCCAGAAACTAGGTGCGTCTTATGGTCTGGTGCGTCTTATAGAGCGAAAAATATGGTAATTTGCACATAGGCAAGGAAATAGAGGACCAAGCTCTTGTGCTTGCAGTTTTCCACCAAGGTAGCAGGTTCACGACTGTGTGAATGGGATGATAGTCCAGATGGGCTATTGGCCTGATCTGGAAGGCTCTTTTATGTTCCTTTTTCAGTTTTAGCTTTTTTGTAACCTGTTTTATTACAATCAAATGGCACACACATTTTGTTGACTAGAAAGCTAAACAGACTGGGCCTGATCAGCTTGGGGATGGGAGACCATTGAAGGGGGTGGAACTACAATGGAACTGTGCTCCTCAAAGGCAGAGGGGAAGAGCAGGATATATATTTATTTGCCCAATTAAATCTTATTCCTTTCTGGTAAGGTATCTTCTATCACATGTGGTGGACTTGTGAAGAGGTAAAGGCTTTCTGGGAAATGGTATATAATGAGTTAAAGAAAATGCTTAAAAATACTTTTGTTAAGAAAACAGAAGCCTTTTTACTGGGTATAGCGGGTGAAGAGATACCAAGGGAAGATAAAAGACTGTTTATGTGTGCAACAACTGCGGCAAGAATTCTTTTAGCCCAAAAATGGAAACAACAAGAAGTACCATCGAAAGAAGAGTGGCAGACGAAGATGATGGACTTTGCAGAACTGGCGAAGCTGACAGGATAAATCCGAAACCAGCATGATCAAGTATTCTGAAAGGATTGGGAGTAAATTTATACGATATCTGGAAGATTATTGTAAACAATTAACATCATTAGCAGGGTTGTCTGAAGACTTGTAATGGGAAATTTTCTACCTTTCTATATTTATTTAAATTTTGAGCTATTTTGTAAGGAGTGTAATTAGAATTGGAAAATGCACAAAATGTAATGATACAAAGTTAATTTTGAAAGCCATGAGGCGGGAGGGAAGGAAGTTGATAGGCTCTAAAGAGCCAGGGAGGTAAAATGGATGGTAATGATGTGAATGTATATTGTTAAATGGAAAATAAACAAATAAAATTATACACACACACACACTCTTGTTCCTTTCTTCCAAAGTGATCAAGGCAGTGTTTTCACCCAACAACCCCATAAATGAAGCTGGTAGACCTTGACTTGCTCAGGGCAACCAGGGGCAGTGCAAGACATTTTGCCACCTGAGGCAAAACTCCCCGCTGTTTCCTCCACGATGGAGCTGGGGGCCTGAGGCTCTGAAAGGGCCTGCTCTGAAGGAAAAGCCTCAACAATTCACCAGGTGGGGCGGCAGTGCTTTCCGCCTGGCGACGCAGCTTTGCCAACTCGCAGGCATTCCAGAGAGATTTGCCACTGGTTTTCCTCTGCTCTGAGGAGCAGTGAGACACTGTGCCACTCCCTTACCTGGGTTGCTTCGGTGGCGGCAGTGGGCCTGGGGCCCACCCCATGCATGCCAATATTCTGGTCCCAAGTTGTTAAGGGCTTTTCCAAGTTAAAGGTCAAGGGACCCCTGACCATTAGGTCCAGTCGTAGCCGACTCTGGGGTTACGGCGCTCATCTCGCTTTACTGGCCAAGGGAGCCGGTGTACAGCTTCCGGGTCATGTGGCCAGCATGACTAAGCTGCTTCTGGTGAACCAGAGCAGTGCACGGAAACGCCGTTTATCTTCCCGCCGGAGTGGTACCTATTTATCTACTTGCACTTTGACATGCTTTCAAACTGCTAGGTTGGCAGGAGCTGGGACTGAGCAACGGGAGCTCACTCTGTCGCAGGGATTCGAACCGCCAACCTTCTGATCGGCAAGTCCTAGGCTCTGTGGTTTAACCCACAGAGCCAGTTTAACTTGGTCCTTTAGCTCAGGCACATCCAACTTCCAAGAGACTGCGATCTAATCCCACTATAAAAAAAACTGGCAGTGATCTACCCATTGGATTGGCCAGAGTTGTTGAGCTTTTTGGGGGGGAGGATGATACAAAGGTGTTGAGATTTTGGGGGGGTCAGGGCCCCACAATCAACCATGATCAACCAGGGACACCCAGCGATCAACCAATAGATCGCGATCGACCTGTTGGACACCCCTGCTTTAGTTTAGCAGCACCCAGTGCAGCTTCTTCAGGTGAAACAAAATGTGCACCAGTACATTCCACAGAGTAACCTCACTGATGCCCTTTTAAAAGTGTTTAAAAACAGAGGGATTATTGGGTTGTTCCTGTTTTTGTTTTTATTGTGTATTTTGTGATTTTATGTTGCAAACCACCCTGAGACCTGTGGGTGTAGGGAGGTATGCAAATTTAATCAGTGCTCTTTTTTTCCTAATAAAATCTTTAGGGGTATTCTCATTTTGATTCAAGAAAATCACCATTTTACAGTTCAAATTGGGAAAAATACAGTAAATGGACAAAAGTAAAAAAAATTCACAAAATGTTTAGGGGTATGTATACCCCTGCGTCCCTTTGAGGAAAAAAGCACTGAATTTAATTAATGCTAATAATACTTGCACGTCATGTGTGCACTGGAAATGTTGTAGGTGGGGTTTGAGGTCTAAAAAGCCTCAGTGACATTAGGACATGGTGCAAGTTGAACTGGACTTTTACGGAAACCAAGACACTCAGCACTGGAGCCACTGGTTGTGGCAGAGGGCCTGCATCCTTCCTAATGCCTGGGTCAACCCTAAAGCGAGGCATTTGTTGAAGACCAAAAAACGAGCTTTCTGGAACTCTTATATGGCTGGAGGTTTTTCAACACAGAAAAAGAAGAGGGAAAATTAAGCAAAAGGTGGTGGGAAATGAAGTGAGGCTTGGGAGTGCAATATCCTTTGCTGCAATTTGGGAATAAGTACTGTATTTTTTGCTCTATAAGACTCACTGTTTCCCTCCTAAAAAAGGGGGGGGAAATGTGTGTGCGTCTTATGGAGCGAGTGCAGGCTGCGCAGCTATCCCAGAAGCCAGAACAGCAAGAGGGATTGCTGCTTTCACTGCGCAGCAATCCCTCTTGCTGTTCTGGCTTCTGAGATTCAGAATATTTTTTTTCTTGTTTTCCTCCTCCAAAAACTAGGTGCGTCTTTTGGTCTGGTGTGTTTTATAGAGCAAAAAATACGGTGTTTCACTGCACTCAAGAGGGCTGCAGCCCCTCCAACTTCCCCATTAAACAGACCGCTAGGAATATAAAAGCATGCCAGCCGCTGCATGTTAGCATCCCTGCACGCTTAGGACATCATTCCGGCCTCCCATTTCGAAGCAGCCTTTCTCGCCAGCCTGCCACACACCACGGGCAAAGATGAGAGTGGGTGCCCAACGCTGGCCAATCACTGGCCAGCAGATTTGCATAAGGCTGGTGGCACCCTGGGTCAAACAAAGGCAGTAACCCGGAAATGGCGGGGGGGGATGCAGTGAGAGTAGAGCGAGCTTTGATGGTGAGACATAGTTCAGAGACAAAAGACCTGCTCCTTTTATTCGCTTTTTTTTTTTACTCCTTCATTTGGACAGACATTTGTCAGCTCCCTCTTGTTCGGCCGCCACAGCACAGGCGCCTTTTCAAACAATCTGACAGTTGTGAAAGAGCAAGCAGGATGAAACATTCCTTCTTCCAAGAGGGGGGGACGAAGCAGGGAGAGAGAGGAAGCTAAATGCCTTTGCTTGTTAAATGCACTCCAACAGCACACAGTAAACAAAAGTGATAGCGTGGCCTTTTGGCTACAGCTCATTACGAGCCCTAGGAATTTGGGCAATAAAGCGAAACTGAACTGATTGCATCCTCTAAAATTACAAAGCGGTTTCTGTCTCCTCCTTTCCCCCCACCTTTACAGAAGGTGGAGGGGGAAAGGAGGCCACAGTCCTGAAATTTGGCTACATCACCCATATAAAAGAGATCTGGACAGCACCCCTGGGCGTGTTTTCATCACAGGGAGATGGGAGGGGGAGTTCGCAGCGCAGTTATTTAATGCTGAGCTTCCATTAAGTTGTGAAACCACTTTCCATTCTCTCTTCTCTCCCCCCCCCAACACGGAATTTGTAAGAACGTCTGGCGTCATGACCCATTTTTGCAATCCAAACAGCATTATCTGCTCCCTTTCCCACCCAAGTTCGGCTTCCGCGGGGTAAAAAGAGCACATGTCTGACTCTGTCCATTGCCTGTCATTTCGGACAGACGGTACCTAAGGAATAAAGGGCCATTTCACACTTTGCACAGAATCAGCTGGGTTTCTCACTCAACATGTGGCAAGTCCCAGTCACCTTCTCACTGCATGGGCAATGCACACTTTGGGCAACTGTGTGTTTTTCAATGTACAGAAGAAGAAGAAAGTGGTGCTTCATGAGGCCTCGTGACAGCCACAACAGACAACGTGATCCAGGGAAGAAGTGAAATTGAAGAGGAGGTGTCTGGCACCCACTGGGAAATTTCAAGCCGAAGCCTGAAATTTTGTCTAGTCTTTTTACTTAAGAAGAAGGGAAAACTTACTGACCGATTGCAACAAAAGTTGTGGGCAAGAAAAGTCAACCTCACCCTGCCGTCCAAGTTGTTCTAACCAAGAAGTACAAAAGCCCTGGGATACTGGGGGGAAATCTGAGCAGTTACCACTGATTTCTAAGAGGGGAAGCGCTTGGGGTCCAGGAACAAGCTACCATCTTCCCTGGACAAATTTCTCCCTCATGTGAGCACAATCATGTGGTTACAATCGTGCAACGGAGGAGACTGGGGCTGCACTTCCAGAAAAGCTGAAGCAGGAATGGGGAATCTTTTTCAGTACAGAGGGCTGCATTCTCTCACAAGGAAATTTCGGGGGGGGGCATATAATGATGGGGGGAGCAGAGGCATAAAGTGGGTGGAGCAATGCAGTGGCATAGCGTGGGTTGCCAGGGCCCAGGGCTGTACGTAAGTGGGAGAGAGGGAGGGAGCGAAACAAATGGAGTACGCATGCACATTCAACCGCTTTATGGCGTCTGAGTCACCCAGGAGATCGCAGACACAGAGATTTAAAACAAGAAGAGGCTGGAGAGTCTGTTGTCTGGAGAGTTCACTTCCTGGTTAGCATGGAGAAGCTCAGTGACAGAAGTGCACCGCTGCATTGAGGCCCCCAACCCTGCACTACGCCACTGGAGCAATAGATGCAACTTCTACCTTTGTACGCCACAGTATAAATCCACACACACCATCCCTCATCAGACAAGAAAGAGGCTTTATCACTGTTTGAGGACATGCAAAAGCAGGCTGGTGAAGAGATTAGCTGGGAAACGGGTGTGGTCTAGTGTCCCAAGGGCCAGGTGGAGAGGGATAGAGGCCCACATTTGGCCCCTGAAACTGAGGTCACCTACCCCTGAGATAGAAAATCAGTGAGGGAAGAGCCCACTACAGTGGTACCTCAGGTTACATACGCTTCAGGTTACAGACACTTCAGGTTACAGACTCCACTAACCCAGAAATAGTACCTCGGGTTAAGAACTTTGCTTCAGGATGAGAACACAAATCGTGCTCCGGTGGCACGGCAGCAGCAGGAGACCCCATTAGCTAAAGTGGTACTTCAGGTTAAGAACAGTTTCAGGTTAAGAACGGACCTCCAGAACGAATTAAGTTCTTAACCCGAGGTACCACTGTACTCTTATAGGCAACCAATTCCATTGCCAAACTGCTCATACTATTAACACGTTTTGCAGAAGGTACAGTCATAACCTACCCTCATGTGACTTCAGCCCCTGAGGGTTAATCCTGCCCTCTGGAGCAGCGGAGGAGACAAGTCTTTGCTCCTTCCTCTGAGGGATGAGGCAGTCCATCAGGTATTTCAAGTGTGTTATCATGATCACCCCGTCTCAGCATTTTTTCCCTCCAAGGTAAATATCCCAAGTTCTTTACATATTTCCTCATAGGACTTGCTTTCCCTGCCACTGGATCCTCCTCTGAAGCCATCTGCATATATCCTAGTGGGTAAAGGTAAAGGATACCTGACAATTAAGTCCAGTCACAAACGACTCTGGGGTTGCAGCGTTCATCTCGCTTTACTGACCAAGGGAGCCAATGTTTGTCCGCAGACAGTTTTTCCGGGTCATGTGGCCAGTATGACTAAGCCGCTGGTGGCGAAACCAGAGCAGTGCACAGAAACGCCGTTTACCTTCCTGCCGGAGTGGTACCTATTTATCTACTTGCACTTTGACGTGATTTCGAACTGCTAGGTGGGCAGGAGCTGGGACCGAGCAACGGGAGCTCACCCCACCGTGGGGATTCGAACCGCCTACCTTCCGATCGGCAAGCCCAATGCTCAGTGGTTTAGACCACAGCGCCACCCGTATCCCTATCCTAGTGGATAGCAACCAGAAATAATTGTTCAGGATTAACCAATTTGGGGTACAGAAGCCCCTGATATGGAGACTGCTTCTAGTGCTGCTAATCTGGATCTTAACATAGCCGCTTTGAACTTGATGAGAACCCCAACTGCATTTGCACACAAGCAGCAGAAAGCAATGCAGGAGCAGCTCTTGCCAGATGCTTATTTCCACTACTCTCCTGCAAGTGCTGTTTGTCAGTGTGTGGGTCACATAAGGGCAAGGGCACAGAGAGAGGTCTGCATAACATCTATGTTTACTCCTGAGTGGAGTGTTAGAAATTAGCCAGGCACATTTTGCACCTGGCTACTGCCCACTAGGGACGCGGGTGGCGCTGTGGGTAAAACCTCAGCGCCTAGGGCTTGCCGATCGCATGGTCAGCGGTTAAAATCCCTGCGACGGGGTGAGCTCCTGTCTTTCGGTCCCAGCTCCTGCCCACCTAGCAGTTTGAAAGCACCCCTAAGTGCAAGTAGATAAATAGGTACCGCTTTATAGCAGGAAGGTAAACGGCGTTTCCGTGTGCTGTGCTGGTGCCGGCTCACCAGAGCAGCGATGTCACACTGGCCACGTGACCCGGAAGTGTCTTCGGACAGTGCTGGCCCCCGGCCTCTTAAGTGAGACGGGCGCACAACCCTAGAGTCAGACACGACTGGCCCGTACGGGCAGGGGTACCTTTACCTTTACCTTTTTACTGGCCACTTGCAACCAAGTGGAAGATGCCTGGGCACCAAGATCCATCTGGGGATCCTTGGGTCTTGACTGTTTTCACACATTAATACCACATCCTGCAGAATCCTTCCATTATATTTTATCTGCACGATCAGAATGAATTTCAGCAACCAAAATGCGTTTTTTTTCTGCAGCCTGAGCAGGAGCAGTGAACAGCATTACAGTTAATTGTTGTCGCTTTTCTTCACTTAGCCCACCCCACTGCCCTGCTCACAGTTGCGAAGAATATTCCTACATTATGAATGATCCATGTCACCCTTTAAAAGAGGTGGGAATAGGCGAAAATATATGGGAAATGTCCCTGGATCAAGGGACTTTTCTTCTTTAAGTTCTCAAAGTGCCTAGCCTAGTTCAAGGTTGTCATCTGAACTAACCAGATGTTTAACCGAGAATCAAACACAGTCAGTCCATCTTTTGAAAAATTAGACTTTAGAGCCGTCTTGCGCCAAAACAGAAACTAGGCATTACATTTTGGAATTACATTTTGGGTGGCGCTGTGGGTTAAACCACAGAGCCTAGGACTTGCCGATCAGAAGGTCGGCGGTTCAAATCTCTGCAACGGGGTGAGCTCCCGTTGCTCAGTCCCTGCTCCTGCCAACCTAGCAGTTCAAAAGCACGTCAAAGTGCAAGTAGATATATAGGTACCGCTCCAGCGGGAAGGTAAACAGCATTTCCGTGCGCTGCTCTGGTTCGCCAGAAGCGGCTTAGTCATGCTGGCCACATGACCCAGAAGCTGTACGCCGGCTCCCTCGGCCAATAAAGCGAGATGAGCGCTGCAACCCCAGAGTCGGTCACGACTGGACCTAATGGTCAAGGGTCCCTTTACCTTTACTAACCTTGGTTTAAGGAGCCATTTTGCACCTAGCTTGTATATCTGAGGTTCTAACGCTGCCTAAGACATGTGTATCCTTTACGCCTATCCTCAAAAGAGCATGGACTATTACCTCCAGCAAACAAACAAACAAACAAACAAGTGCAGCCTGATTCTCAAACACCAACGAAATGAATGATTAAGGACAGCTCACCAACAGGATGGAAGTGTGGTTGACTCAGAAGAAGGGGGCAGAGCATTTTGCCCCAACAAGTTTGCATTCCCAGACAGTGGTGCCATCTGGGCAGTACTTTGGGACAGAAATCTAGGATCTCGCTCACCAGACTGAGCCAGAGGGCACCAGGACTGGCTTGCCACACTTTGAAATAATTTAATGACACATTGCTGTCTTAAGGATGGGGAGCAGACACATCAGACCATTTAAGTCCAGAGACTGAAATTAGGTTTGTTTACTTATAGGATTTATTTATATCATACAATTTACACACTGCCTGACTGTATTTTAAAAAAATACCCACTTCAAAGCAGTTTACAAAAAGACAAAACAATAAAATCAAGAACTCACAATCCTACTTTAAGACGTACAAAATAAGAATGCTGAAACAGATTTAAATGACCTCAACTTTCTAAGCACGGGGGTAGCCTTGTCTGAACAAGAACGGTTTTTAGCAGGCACCGAAAAGAGTACAGCGGCGGTGCCTGCTTGATCTCAACAAGCAGGGAGTTCCAAAGTTCAGGCGCTGTCACACTAAAGCCGAATGGGTATTATGTGTCACCTGCAGTAGTGCCAATTACACCGATCGAGTGGGCCCTCGTGGGGAAAGGCGATCTCGTAGGTATATGGTCCCAAGTTGTTAAGGGCTTTATATACTAATAGCAATGGGACGCGGGTGGCGCTGTGGGTTAAACCACAGAGCCTAGGACTTGCCAATCAGAAGGTTGGCGGTTCGAATCCCCGCGACGGGGTGAGCTCCCATTGCTCGGTCCCTACTCCTGCCAACCTAGCAGTTCGAAAGCAAGTCAAAGTGCAAGTAGATAAATAGGTACCGCTCCAGTGGGAAGGTAAACGGCGTTTCCATGTGCTGCTCTGGCTCGCCAGAAGCGGCTTAGTCATGCTGGCACCATGACCCGGAAGCTGTATGCCGGCTCCCTCGGCCTATAGAGCGAGATGAGCAACGCAACCCCAGGGTCAGCCACGACTGGACCTAATGGTCAGGGGTCCCTTTACCTTTATACTAACAGCAATACCAGTTTCAAATTGCAAGACTCTTGGAATGGCTTACAAAAAAACCTGGTATTTAGATGGTTCCTGCCCTCAGATTTACAATCTAAGAAGACGCAGCACACAAGGAAAAAGTAATGGGAGGGAGGAGGAAAATGAAAAGTTGAAGCACAAGTTTGGAAAGTTGCACTTCGAAAAGTTACAGGTGATGTCAGTGGTGGTTCCAAAGGCCTTGTCCTTGATAAAGAGCATGCCCTCCCCTGGGGTGCTTTTCACGAAGATCAGATCCACTAGCAGAGATGGCTGCCATGTCTAGGCGAGGAGGACAGATTAGCTCCTGCCACACAGTCCTTTCTGATTTACTGCAACCTATTTACGCTGAAACTCTTAACTACTTGAGTACTGAACCTGGAGTGGTCATATCCTGCCATGCACAGGAAAGACAGCTGCCGTTACTTCAGCTATATAGGCCTGCTGTACATGCAAAGCAGCCTGGGTGCGCATGGGCTTGTGGCTATCACCTGCCTTCACGGCTTCCTCTTAGTGACAAGCGACAGACCTGAAAGCATCTCTTAAAAATAAAATAAAGTGGCCTGATACTTCCCACACACAGAGAGAATGGGACCAGTGAGTACAAGACCCCAGGGAAAGGGCAGAATCACAGAATCACAAATTGTAGAGTTGGCAACGACCCCAAAGGTCATCTATATCCAACCCCCTGCAATGCAAGGAAGGGGTTGGAGCTGGGTTGGTTGCAAGGCAAGAGCGTATGGCCGATTTTGTAAGTCGCCGCCTTTGTCAAGGATAAAGCAACTAAGCATTTTAATCAGTAAATACAAAACAAAGCAGCAGCAGCAGAAAACCCTGGTGTGCTAAGATGAAGTCCAAGGTGCATGCCATAAACTCCAAAAATTTGCAAAAGCCCAAAGCATGAGGGGGAAGGTTTAAACACACAAAAACAGCTAATAAGCTTAGTGCTTACACCAAGGAAAGGAAAGAATTTCAGAGCCACTTTGGCTGGGGGGAATCCTTTTAAAGCATTCCCCTTTTCCTAACTGTACAGCAGTGGTAGACCACAGTCCCTCCTCTGGAGCAAAGGCCAGTTCTTGGCAGAACACTGGGTGTAAATGCTACCTTTGCATGTTTTTGGCTAGTTTCTAGGCATGCGCGCGCTCTCGCTCTCTCTCTCTCTCTCTCTCAGACACACACACACACCACTTCTCCGTCCAAGCAAGCAAAAGTCAGTATCAGAATTCAGAGGTGCATCTCAGTCTGCCCAAAACACTCAAGGAAGGTGTGGCGCAAGGAAGGTGAGGGGCGTGGCCTGCGGAAACTCCCAAAGGGCAAATAGGGACACCTGGAGGGATGCTTTCTGGGCTACCCACCCGGGCCTGAGGTTTCCTACCCCTGCTGGACAATGGGGAACAAGAGGGACAGCAAGAAATGGACTTGAATTTGGTGGCCTGAGTTCAGGTTTCGCCTCCACCACCGATTCCTTGTGTGACCTCTGGTAAGTCATTTTCTCTTGGTGTAAAATGGGAATACAGTGGTACCTCAGGTTAAGTACTTAATTAGTTCCAGAGGTCTGCACTTAACCTGAAACTGTTCTTAACCTGAAGCACCACTTTAGCTAATGGGGCCTCCTGCTGTGCCACCGCTGCACAATTTCTGTTCTCATCCTGACGCAAAGTTCTTAACCTGAAGCACTATTTTGAGGTTAGCAGAGTCTGCAACCTCAAGCGTATGTAACCTCAAGTGTATGTAACCTCAAGCGTATGTAACCCAAGATACCACTGTAAGGTAAATGGTGCAATATGGGAATAATATAATTGATGTTTCTACCAGAGGGAGCAGCCTGTGTCTAGAAAACTGTTCTCCACCTCTGGAGTAGACCATAGTTGGCCATCTGCTTACAATACTCTGACACATTCCCTGCATTCAGGTCAAACTGGATGTTACACGGAGTTAGTCATTTAAATAATAATAATACTTCAGGGGGAAGTGTGTGTGTGTAAAATGTAGAGAGACAAGACCTTCCAGGAGGAAGGGGAGAAGCCAGGAGTGGGTCAGGATGGAGCTGGTGGTGGGTCACCCATTTTCTCTCCCTCTCCCCTCCCCAATGCTGTGTCTCCCCTTTTCCCTTCCTGCAGAATATCCCCACTGTGCAGCAGTTAGTGTGGGAAAGGCTCAATTTGCATGTGAGTGTTTTTATATAGGGGCTGAAGGAGACGTTACAGGCTGGACCCCAAACAACCATGGGCTGCCCCTGGCTTACAGATGAACAATTCCCAACCCCTGCTCTAAACATTATGTGCCCCCATGCCCCCATCATAAGCTTTTCCTCCCATGGGGGGGGGAGCACTACCACTTTATTTTTCCCTCTTTGGAGAAAAAGTAACTGGGGAACGGAGAGACGAAAGGACAACTGACAAGGGTTAAAGCAGGCATAGGCAAACTTGGCCCTCCAGATGTTATGGGACTACCACTCCCATGATCCCTAGCTAACAGGACCAGTAGTCAGGGATGATGGGAATTGTAGTCCCAAAACATCTGGAGGGCCGAGTTTGCCTATGCCTAGGTTAAAGCATCTCCTCCCCACCAAATTCAAATCCCTTCAAAAAAGTGTTACATGAAGCTCTGTGCAACTTGTAGCATGGTGCTTAAAAACTCACAGCCTCAATAATATTATTATTATTACAGTGGTACCTCTAGATATGAACGGGATCCGTTCCGGAGCCCCGTTCGCATCTAGAAGCAAACGTAACTAGTGACGGCACGTCTGTGCACATGCGCGTCGCTTTCTGCTGCTTCTGCGCATGCGCGCGACGTCATTTTGAGCGTCTGCGCATGCGCAAGAGGCGAAACCCGGAAGAAACGTGCTCCATTACTTCTGGGTTGCCGCAGAGCGCAGCTTGAACACGCTCAACCTGAAGCGAATTCAACCCGAAGTATGACTTTATGTATTCTTATTCTTATTCTTATTCTTATTATTAATTTTTTAAAACATACTGCAGGCCGATGATGCTGCAGCAGCTGTAACAAGTAGTAGTAGTAGCAGAAACAAGAGGCGTAACAGTAGCAGAAAAGAAAGGAAAAGTTGCTGCAGCAGCAGAAGTAAGAAAAGGGTGTGGCAGGAATGGTTATGAAAGTCACCTGGTGACTTACAGGAAGGGGAAGAAGATGCCAGGAAAGTCGAAATCCTGCTGCTCTGAGGGAGATGATCTCTAGGGGCATTTTCCTGGCTAGCAGTATAAATGGGGGAACAGCCTGTCCAGTCTCTGTCTGGCCCACAGAAGCCAACAGGGGAATCACAGAAGCCCAGGCGTCATTCTCTCTGACCCTGAAGGAAACGAGAGAAGACAGGCTGCCTGGTTTCGCCAGGCCTGAAGAGGACAGCTCCAAAAAGTGACACCGCTGTCCCAAACTGGACTGTGCCAGCTTAGCCTAAGGACTTAAGGAAAGCCCCGCTGGATCAGGCCAAAGGAACATCTGGCCCAGCATCCTGTTCTCACCAGAGCCAGTCAGATGCCCATGGGAGTGCAAGAGCCCTGTCCCCATCTGTCACTCCCAGCAGCTGTCAGGAGAACATGGGCATTGTGGCTAGTAGCCACTGATAGCTTTGGTCTAACCTGCTTTAAAAACCATGCGAGCTGGTGGCCACCAATGCCCCTTGTGTCCCTGCCTGGGACAGCAGACTGAGTGGGTAAAGCTGCAAGGTACCAGGATGCAAGGTACTCGCTGTTTTAAGGCACTGAATTGGACATGAGGAAGAAGCCCTTTGCCCTCCACAACCAGGGAATAAGTGGGTAACACTACTCTTGGAACGCCACATCCTAAGTTGTCCTTTTGCACTGGGCAGGCAGGTGTGTTTCTGTAGCAGTGTAAGAAGCTCAGATATATAAGCTGATCATCAAACAGCACCTTAAACCTAGGTTACAGTCACCACATACTGGGACGCGGGTGGTGCTGTGGTCTAAACCACTGAGCCTCTTGGGCTTGCCGATCGGAAGGCTGGCAGTTCGAATCCCCATGACTGGGCGAGCTCCTGTTGCTTGGTCCCAGCTAACCTAGCAGTTCGAAAGCACACCAGTGCAAGTAGATAAATAGGTACCACTGTGGTGGGAAGGTAAACAGCGTTTCCGTGCGCTGCTCTGGTTCACCAGAAGCGGCTTAGTCATGCTGGCCACATGACCCGGAAGCTGTATGCCGGCTCCCTCGGTCAATAAAGTGAGATGAGCGCCGCAACCCCAGAGTCGGTCACTACTGGACCTAATGGCCAGGGGTCCCTTTACCTTTACCTTTTAACTGTCCAGGGGTCCTTTACCTTTTCTTTTTCTTTTTTACAGTCAGTACAACAGTCAGTACAACAGATTGTCTAGTCTTCTTGATCATTCTTATTCTTCCTTTCTTTTCTATACCACTTTATTTTTAAAGGGGGGAAAATCTCAAAGCGGTTTACAATACATTGAAACATTAAAAAAAAATGAGACACATGCCAAAGCCCTCAACCCCGGTAACAACACGCACAACGTAACAGGCCGTTTTTGACCATGTAACTTCTATTTCAAACACAATTCAACATATAATATCTCACAAAGTGCAATTCCATAGACCAACACATCATGCAAACAGAACATATCAAGAGAAATTAAAGTCCAGTGGATGGTCAGGGGTCCCTGCTGAGCCCCAGAACCCCCTCACTTACTCTTGCTGTGTGTTTGCCTGACTTCTCAAAGCAAGAGCAAGCAAAAGCAGCGGCTGTACTTGCTGCTTCAAGGCAGTGGTTCATATCGCGGCAAGCAGGGATCACAAGGAGGGGGCCCCACTCAGGATCTCCTTCCGTGCCCCCCCCCAAAAAAATATTGAGGAGACACTGTTTAGGCAAACAGTTCCTAAGGAACAGCAAGAGCAAGTGTCACCTGGGTGGGAGATACATGCATGCAGCAAGAAGGAAAATAAATGTCTGTCAAGGACTGGGTGGATGCAGAGGGGTGATGAGGAACCCCCAGGGGAAGAAGACTCAGGGGATTGGTAGTGGGGCGACAATGAGTGGTTAAGAGAAGCAGCGTAACTAGCCACTCGGGTGCCGGGTGCAGCGCATGCGTCCTGCAGCCGGGGGCTGAGCGAGCTGCGCAGGGGGGGCGAGAAGGCGCTGCGTGGAGCCTCTCCACCAGCTCCCCTTCAGCTGTAGGATGGCTGAGGGAGAGGCGGTGGGCAGACACAAGCCCCACGCTGCCGTTTCAGGCAGCGCAGAGCCTGCAGGCGCCCAAGCCACTACGTCACTCCCAGGAGAGATGCGTGGCTCGGGCACGCTGCAGGCCCCGTGGTGAGTGCCGGCCCCCGCGGTGTGGCACCCAGTGCCAGCCACGTTTCCTTAGGTTTGTTGACTGAACTAAAAAGTTTTGTGAGCCCAAAGTAAAAAAAAAAGGAACAACTCATATTTTTGTCATTTTGTCACACACACCCGTGATGACACCCGGGGGGGCCTGCACCCTCCGCATCCCCCTTCCTCTGTCACTGGTCAAGAGGGAGAAGACGGATCAGACTGGGAGGAGGAGAGGGCCTCGGAAGCTGAAGAGGGAACAGGGTTTAGTGAGCAGGAAGAGGCTGTGGCAGAGAGCCGTCCAGAGTCCAAGGCAGAAGCAGAGGCTGGAGAGGAGCGGGAGCAAGCAGCAGAGATGACAGGCTGCTGAAGAAGCCAGGGAGTCTCCTGCTGCTGCTGTTACCAGCTCCCTTCCCCCAGGTCTCTCGGAGAAATGAAACAAACAGAGTAAAGGGTGGTTGTGCGCAGGCGGAGCCTGAGATAGTGCGGGAAATACCCTGCAGAGGAGGAGTCCTAGTGGGCCCTGGGAAGGCCGGGACCTTCAGTCCTCGCAACTGCTTCATTGGGACAAGACCTCCTAGAAAGAGTTGCTGAGAGCACTAGACACGGGCCTCGGGCAATTTGTTGTTTTTGTTGCTGACCTATGCCTGACTCCAGCCCTGACAATGCCACTCCATACAACAGATGTAGGCAATGTGGTGCCCTCCAGATGTTTTGGACTACAGCTCCCATCTTGCCCAGCCAGTGCGGCCAGTGGTCAAGAATGGCGGGCGTTGTAGTCCGTAACATCTGAAAAGCAGTAAATTGGCTACGCCCCTGCTGTCCAGACACACCCAGGGCAGGGCAGAGAAAGCAGACTTCTTTGCTTTCGGGGGGGTCACTTTTCCAAGACGTAAATGGATCTTGCCAAACAAACCAAACCCTTCCAACTGGCCAGGCTGCAGGATCCGGGCTTTCCGCCTGGCAGTTATGGATATACATGTGTTGCACAAAGCCGGAAGGGGGAGAAGGGGGGAAGAAAGATATTACTGTTGAAGTGAGGCATGTTTTTCCTGCCTAGAAACTTTGAGAAAAAGTTCTCTTTCCCTTGCAAGCGAAACTGCAGGCAGAAGTTTTATCATACCTCCACAGGGTTGCACCGAGGCTGAACTGCTGCTATGAACCCCAGAAAGGGAGGCCAAGAGACCACAGTAGAAAAGTATAAAAAGTAGGGCCACCAGAGGCCGCATAAGGCCGGTTTAGAGCCTAGACTGGCTCCACCAGTCAGCAGTCCCTTTTGTGGGTTCGGTGACACTGATAGAAAATAAGAGAGGGAAAGAAGACTTATTGGAAAGGTTGTTGTTGTTGTTTAGTTGTTTAGGGGTGTCCGACTCTTCGTGACCTCATGGACCAGAGCACGCCAGGCACTCCTGTCTTCCACTGCCTCCCGCAGTTTGGTCAGACTCATCCACAGGGAAGCAAATAGGAGGAAAGAGGACAGAGAATGCCACCAACGCACAGATTGGCTCATCTCCCAAAGCCACTCAGAGTTACGCAGACCAGACTTTGTTTCAAAAACTAAATGCGTCAGGTTGCCAATTCCTGAGAAAGTTACAACTTCCCACCACAAAGGGTGGGAATCACTCCTAAAACTTAAGACACGTGGAACCTGGAGCTCCCTAGAAACTTGGGAGGCAGGAGAGTAACTTAGTCTACTACGTTCAGAGCAACCGCCTGAAAGTTGCGCCCTTTTCTATCCTAATATCCTGCGTGTGGAATCTAGAACACCTGAGGAGGGAAGCCCTCACTCTGCACATGCTCAGGAGGCGCTGCCAGAAAGCCACGACTCCTCCTGCCCTCTTCAGCGCCACTCCCAAGCGCGGCGTGCCGAACCTTCGAACTCCCCGGGAGCCCCTCACTCTGCCCATGCTCAGAGGGCGGCGGCGCTTCTCCTGCTGCGCGTTTTGAACCCGGCCTCTGGGGTCACGCCCTGACTCGAGCTGGGCGGCTGGCGCTTCCGATGGAGAGGCTTTACCTGAAATAGTAGACATCGCTCTTGCCGGCGCTGAGCCCCGATTTCCGGATGACCTCCTCCTTCTTCCACCCGGGAGGCAGCGCCGGGCAGTCCACCCGCTTCCCCCGCTTCTCCATGCGCGGGGCTGGGCGGCGGCGCCCCTCCGACGGCGCCCAAGAAGAGAGTTGCTCCGGAGCAAGCGAGGCCTGCTGTCCGGCTGCCTGGCCGGCTCGTTCGGCGGCCCCTTGGCCGGCGGAGGAGGCCGGCCGGCCGGAGGCTGGGCAGGCGAGGGGCGCCGGAGAGACCCGCTCAGCGGCCGCCCGTCGAGGCTCCTGTCCAGCGGCAGTGGCGACGCTCCGCGCCTGCTGCTCCTGCTCCTCCTGCGCCGCTGAACTCCGTCGGCCAGAGCTGGGAGGCAGAGTTGGGGCTGCTGCGCGCGCAGCGCTCTCCTCTTGCCCGGTGGCGGCGGCGGCGGCGGCGACGGCCGCGGGAGCGCCTGCCTCTCCGCCTCCTCTTGCTGCTGCTTCCGTAACTGAGCCTCGGAATCCGTGTCATCGGCGCTCGGAACCTCGGGGTCATAGAGCCCGCGCGGCGCAGCCAAAGAGGGCGGGGAGGGGAGGGGGGCGGCACGCCAGCCAGCCAGCCAGCCAAGCGCCCGCCCCCCAGACGAGCCAGCCGGGCACACGCACCCGGCTCGGCCCGGAAGACCGCCTCCCCTGCCCTCCGCGCTCCAACTTTACGCGCGCCCCTCGCCGCGGACGGCACGGAGGAGGCGAATGGGCTGCGCAGCGCCGCCCTCCGAGGTAGTGTTAGAGGCGGCCGGGCTGCGTCTCTAACACCCCCCTCCCCATATCTTGGTAGGCTCCTCCAACGCCCATCAGCGCCGGCCAGCGCGACCAATGGTTAACGTCGACGTCTGGTGGGACACAGGGTCCCCCGGTTGTTAGAGGGCGGGACTTGTGTGTGTTAGAGGGAGAGTGCTGTGCAGTGGTTAGAGTAGTCCTGCACGGCACGGGGTTGGGCTAGATGACCCTCGTGACACCCTTTCCGACTCTCTAGGGTCTGACCTGGGAGAACAGGGTTTGATTCCCCGCTCACGGGGCTGGCCCGGGGACAGTCGCTGCTCGTCAGCGCGACCCACCTCGCAGGGTTGTCGTGAGGGTGAAGTGAGCAGGGGGAGGACCGTGTGAGCCGGAGGGAAACTGGGGATCGAACTGCGATGGTTTCGTATTATCGTTATCATTAGTTGCATTTATTCGTGTCGCGCTGCAAAAATGTCTCAAAGCCACTTGCAGTTCTGAAAGCGCGCGTGATACAAAATGTAACTATACTCAATAAAAGAATGTATTGATGTACGTGCCGTAAGACTTTCGCTGTTTCCAATGGAGCTTTACTCCTAGGTAAGTGTCTCTAATTTCCAAAGGAGCTGGTTTAGGATTGTAGCCCGGCGCTCCAGTTCCCGCACATTTGGAATCTGGAGCCGAGGGTTTTTACTGAGTTTACTGTTTTAGAGAGCGCCCTTGAGCATGTGCAGAATGGCCTTCCCAGTGGCTACCGCGAAGGGCTAGATCCCTCAGTATAGGGTAAGGGCTTACTCCGAAAAAGAGTTTCAATTTGTAGGAAGCGCCTCTGAGCATGTGTAAAGTGAGGAGCTCCAAATCCCACACATCTGGACTTAAAAACTGGGGGTTTTCTCGGATAAAGACAGTTTAACATTTTTGAGAGCACGTAGGTCGCTTTCCCCGTGGCAAACGGAGAGGCACAGATCCCAAACATCTGGTCGAGAGCTTCCTCGGTAAAAGTTTAAACTTTTAGGCAGCGCTTCTGAGCAAGTGTATAGAATCACAGAATTGGAAGGGACCCTGAGGATCATCTAGCCCAACCCCCCTGTTGGTTAGAGCGTGGTGCTGATAACGCCAAAGTTGCAGGTTCGATCCCCATATGGGACGTCTGCATACTTTTGTAAAGTGGATTTCCACAAATACACATCAACGCACACAGCTACTGAGGCGCTCCAGTTTCCAAATCTCTGGGTTTACTAGCGAGGTTCAAGGACAGAAAGAGTTCTAACTTTCAGGCAATACTTCTGAGCATGTGCAGAGCGCCGTCCCCCCCCCCCCCGCCCCCCGGCCCGGCCCATCACACACCGGAAATTGTGGGCGAGGTCGTGCATCTCCGAGAGCGGGAACTTTCGGGAAAAAGAGCCGTCCGGATTCCGGACATCTTTAATTTTAGAAACGGGGAATTGTCTGCCTGGGCGGAGCCCGCCGGGTTCTCTGAGCCTGCAGTTGGGCACGGAGGAGACGGGGACGCGGAGCGGGTTCAAATCTTAGGCGTTGCCTACGTGGAAAAGCCAAGGCGGGGAGAGGGGAGAGGCTTCCTTCTGTGCCAGCCACGTGTAGATGCCTACAAGAGAGAACTGGGCACCTTCGCCCTTCTGAGGCTTAAAACAACATCAGTGGGGTTTATTTGCCATACCGCGAATGCAAAACAGAAACAAGAGCAAAGTTACTTCGGCTGCAAGGCTTGCCCTCATTGCAAATGTTTTAAGGCTGCAGTGAAAGCTACTTGAGCATAAACATGCAAGACCTCAGGTTGTTTATTATTTGAACGTAAGGCTTTCTGGTGAGCAAGCAGGTGCCAGCATAGGAAACTGCCTTATACCGAATCAGACGACGTAACGCACTGTCTTGCAGTGGTTTTCCAGGGTACCAGGCAGGCAGGGCTCAATGCCAGCCCTACGGTGATATGCTAGGGACTGGACCTGGGACCCTTTGCGTGCATAGCATAGAATTGCGGAAGTGGAAGGGATACCAAGGGTCATCTAGTCTGACCCCCCCTGCAATGCAGGAATATTTTGTCCAGTATGGGGCTTGAACCCACGACCCTGAGATTAAGAGTCTCTTGCCCTACCCACTGAGCTACCAAGGCAGATGTGCTCTGCCATTGAGCTACAGCCCTTAACCAATGGGCGCACGGCGCACAGGACAAAAATCTTTCGCAAGGCTTGATGCAAAAGGCACAGAGAGTGGTTTGAGAAAGCCCCACCCAGCTGGGTCAACCAGTGTGTGACTTCCCTATACACAGGGTCAGGGAGAAGTGAAAGGCAATTTTAAAATGAATTATCTCCCCTGCCAGTGAACTCTGAATTCCCTTCCAAACACACCTTTTTGCTTGGCCCTGGTTTATAATTTGGGGGAATATAATGCAGATTAAGAAGGCTGATCGCCAAAGAATGGATGCTTTTGAATTATGGTGCTGGAGGAGACCCTTGAGAGTCCCATGGACTGCAAGAAGATCAAACCTATCCATTCTGAAGGAAATCAGCCCTGAGTGCTCACTGGAAGGACAGATCCTGAAGCTGAGGCTCCAATACTTTGGCCACCTCATGAGAAGAGAAGACTCCCTGGAAAAGACCCTGATGTTGGGAAAGATGGAGGGCACAAGGAGAAGGGGACAACAGAGGACGAGATGGTTGGACAGTGTTGTTGAAGCTACCAGCATGAGTTTGACCAAACTGTGGGAGGCAGTGGAAGACAGGAGTGCCTGGTGTGCTCTGGTCCATGGGGTCACGAAGAGTCAGACAAGACTAAAAGACTAAACAACAACAATGCAGATTCTTAAAAGCTGTTTGTGATGACCTCTAGACTCCTCTAGGATTTGCCATCCTGTTTCTAAGCAAAACCCACACAATTTGGCCTACTAAGGGAACTGGAGGCTTTGAGGTCTCTGGTGGAGACAAAGGGAAGGTGTCTCTGGTATTGGGAATAAAACAGAAGTGGGTGGCACCATCTTCACCCTAAACCATGCCCTGCTTTATGTGATGTGAGTTTCCAGAAGCATTTGCTTGTCTGCAGCTGGGGACAGAATACTAGGTGGATCTGGTCTGATCCAGCCTTACTGTAATTTTTTTTAAGTGATTATATAAATGTGCAAAGGCTGAGGTGCTGGATCCACCTTGAGGCCCCATAAACAAGCTCACAACCTGTTACACAAGCTTAATTGCTCTCACGTCTTGCTATCCTAAATACACTTGCCATGAGATTCCTGGTTGGGCTACAATAGATGACCCTCACGATCCCTTCCAACTCTTTGATTTTATGATTCTATGCAGTGGCGTGGCGTGGGGGGTGCAAGGGGGGCCGGCCGCACCGGGTGCAACATCTGGGGTTAGGGCAAATCCACGGGTTAGGGGGCGCAAATCCACGGGTTAGGGGGCGCAAATTACTTGCCTTGCCCCGGGTGCTGACAACCCACGCTACTCCACTGATTCTATGAGACCCATCACATATATTTAAAGGACTATGTCCCCCCCCCCCGCAAGAATCCTGTTAAGGGTGCTGGTAACTTTCCTTCTCTTGAGGGGCAAACTATAGTTCCCAGGATTCTTTTGAAGTCACCTGCTTCAATTGTGCATTGAATATGCTTTAAATGTTTTGTGTGGACCTGCCCTATAAAGCACCGAAGCTTGATCCAGACTCAAGGCACTTTCGAATTGACACTTGCCCTAATAATCATAAATTAGAATTCCCACGCGACGCCTACTTGATCGGTATTGGATTTGAAACTGCTGAGCATATGAGGTTGTCTTGAAATATATTATTGTGTTTTCACGTGTGGGCTTGCTTTGTTTGCTGTGAAATCGCTTCGGTATATATATTTTTTTTTTCTGGGAAGCAAGCGGTTCATCCATGGGAGATTATCCATTGTTGCACGCACGCCTTACTCGGAAGTAAAGCAGCGCCATTCCATCCAACGGGACTTCTCTCTCGGGCGTGCAATGTTCTGGCCCTCCGCCTCCCCTACAGGAATGAAGGGATGCGGGGCAAAGGGAGGACCTTGAACTTTAACCAGATCCGGATTAAGCGATGCCGACCTCAGAGAGACCAGACGCCGGAACGAGGAAGGAAGGAAGGGAGTCTCTTCGCGTAACTCCGCCTTCCCAGCTGGCCGGCCATGCGCAGCGGGCTCGGGCGAAGGTGGCGCCCGGTTGCCGCGGCCGCGCAGACGCCGCTCGCATCTAATGGAGGGATCCGGAGACGACGAGGAACCGGACTGGCTTCTGCCGGAGCCGGGCGGCAGCCCTGGGAGAGATCCTCTTGCTGCTGCAGGAAGAGTCCCATGTAAACAGGGGCGAACAGTTTGGGGGGCGGGGGTTTGCTGCTTTGCTTCCACTGCGCCATCTACCGAGCTCGGTACAAAGCGGCGTGGGAAGCGAATTGGGCGCTCCGATTCAGAATTCGGACCCGCTCCTCTTTAGTCTGCCGGGGAGCTGGAAAGCTGGCGCCTCTCCCAAGGATATTGGGAGCAGTTGTGGCCGCCTCGCTTCCCAAACGGGACATTGTAGAACTGGGAACGGTTCAGAAAAAGGCAAAATAAAAATGATCCGAGGGGATGGAGAGGTTTCCCTGGGACTAGATGGGCTCCTGGCCTGATCCTGCAAGACTCTTCTGATGCCCTCTCAAAAATACAGAGAGTTCATTGCAGAAAGAGAAAGGCATAGCTAGAGGGGAATAAAGCGGGAGAGTGGGGGTGTCGCTGCTAACCTTCGAGAAAGCAGGCTGGGAACAATAGGAGAGAATGGAATAAGGAATACTTCATGGTTTACTAACACCAGTGTAATTTTGCACACTTGCAAACTGCTGTGGACAGTCATTGGGGTGCATGCATGTGTGCAAGCTGCTGCTGTGTGCAAGAGATCTGCGGACTGGCGTGCTAATTCTTACTTTATTATTAATTGGATTTTATTACCCTCCCTCGAAGAGAGGCGTTAGAAAAGAGGTGGAGAAGGAAATGTATTGGATCCCTTCTGGGCGCACACACAGAGAGAGGTGCCATTAGGCAGCAGCTCTCAAACTTTTTTTTTTCCTGGGCCACACTTTTAACAATGAGAAATTGCTCATGCCACACTGATTTATTTATTTTTAATAAGAAATACATTGGAAAACAAAAGGACCACAACTAGGATTGCCCTCGGTATGACTTGATGCTCTTGCTCTCATTTTTTAAAAGATACCCATCCATAGTCTGCAAATAATATCTTAATAATAATAATAAGAAGAAGAAGTAATAATAATAATTTATTTATTTATACCCCGCCCATCTGGCTGGGCTTTCTCAGGCACTCTGGGTGGCTTCCAACAAAATATTAAAATACCATAAAGCATCAAACATTAAAAGCTTCGCTAAACATGGCTGCCTTCAGATGTCTTCTAAAAGTCTATATACAGATACTATACAACACTACACTGAAATGTTTAAATGCTTCCTTGTCCTTGAATCTTCCCCAGCACACATCATCCTTTCCTGCCACACCCTTTGAGAACCACTGCTATAAGGTGGGGAAAGCAGCAAACTTTCCCCCAAATCTGGTTGGGGCAAAGGAGGGAGCAACCTACTTCTCACAATATTACCATTGAGGATCCTTTGCTAGAAGGCATTTGCCCCATCATTGTGTCTTGGCTAGGGATGGAGGAGGATGTTACCTCCTCAGCATCCTCTCTCTCTCTCTCTCTTGAACTTTGGACCCCACTTTGGGTGCCCCCCCCCCATGAAAAGATGCTGCTGTGCTCTTATGAGAATCAGTGTGTGCAGGTTGCAGGATGTGCCCCCTTCCAAAGTGGCAAGTAAGGGTCAATGGTGCTGTATCCTCTGTGAGATGCAAGGAGGAGACCCCTTGACCTCAGCCCAGTATTCCTGAAGGTGTGTCTCCACCTCCATCATTCAGCCTGGACACAGAGGTCCAGTTCCGAGGGCCTTCTGGCAGTTCCCTCCCTGCGAGAAGTGAGGTGACAGGGAACCAGGCAGAGGGCCTTCTCGGTAGTGGCACCCACCCATCAGGTGTCAAGGAAATAAACAACTATCTTACTTTTAGAAGACATCTGAAGGCAGCCCTGTTTCAGGAAGTTTTTAATGTCTGATGTTTTATTGTGTTTTTAATATCCTTTTGGAAGCTGCCCAGAGTGTCTGGGGAGGCCTGGCCAGATGGGTGGCGTATAAGTTGTTGTTAAGTTTGCTTGAATCTGAATGTCTGTGAATTCTTTGCATCATGGATTAACACTTTTCCTCCTTGCCTTAATACAGCAGCTTGAGGCCCCAAAATTTAGCAGGAAGATGTTCTTGTCCCTATAGTAAGAGAAGCTTCCTTTCCAAATATCTATTGCTTAGAAGGCTGTTGTTAGAATTGCAGGAGCAGGGCCAATAGAACACTGGTAACTGTAGTTACAGCTGGTAAAATGTTAACATGCTTTAGTACTTGGTGGCGAAAACATGAAAAATGAATTAATCTCTGTTTTGACCTTTCACTGCAGCTTGCCATGGCAAAGTGGCATCAGCGGGAAGCTCTCAGCACCGAATCATTGTGCACCTTGACCTGGATTGTTTCTATGCGCAGGTGGAAATGATCTGCAATCCTGAATTAAGAAGCAAACCTTTAGGTAATCTCATCCTTGACTGCTCTTCTGTGTGCACATTGAAAATCAGGGTATGCCTGCATTTTTCATTTTCCCGAAGTAATTATTACCTGTAACTCTGCTCTGATGGAAGCCTAAATAAATATTTTGTTTTTCTTAAATGTTTCCAATGAACCGACTTTTAATATATTTGTGTTTTAGCTTCTCAAAATATGTCAAAGGTTGTGTAGTTAAGCTTCCATTCGCCAAAAATGCAGTCCTTGACTACAATGTCAAGAGTGAGTGCCTAAGGCCGCAATCCTAAAACCACTTGCTAGGGAATAAGACCCACTGAACACAGTGCAACGTGCTTCTGCTTAACTATGCATTGATTTGTGTTGGATATTAATCTTGGAAATTTTTTTAAAAAGGAGAAAAGCAGTACTGTGCGAGTTACTGAAATACTGTATACTTTGGCATGTTGAAAACTCCAAACGGATTGTTCATTTCAGCTGCTTCATTTCTGCCTCTTCCAGGTGTGCAACAGAAATACCTGATGGTCACCTGCAATTATGAAGCCAGGAATGCTGGAGTCAAGAAGTGCATGTCTGTGAAAGAAGCCAAAGAAAAGTGTCCAGAACTGGTGCTGGTTAATGGAGAGGATCTGACAAAATACCGGGAAATGTCTTATAAGTTTACAGGTATCATCACCTTGACAGTTTTTAACAATGTGGAATTGGCAAATTTTGTGCTAACTTTCTAGGTTTGGATTTACAGTGGTACCCCGGGCTAAGTACTTAATTCATTCCAGAGGTCCGTACTTAACCTGAAACTGTTCTTAACCTGAAGCACCACTTTAGCTAATGGGGCCTCCCGCTGCTGCCATGCTGCCAGAGCACGATTTCTGTTCTCACCCTGAAGCAAAGTTCTTAACCTGAGGTACTATTTCTGGGTTAGCGGAGTCTGTAACCTGAAGCGTATGTAACCTGAAGCGTATGTAACCCGAGGTACCACTGTATATCCTTCCCTATCCCAGGAGTTCAGCCATGAGTACAGATCTCACCTCTAAGACCTGGGGAAGGGACTATATCCAATTAGGAGAGCATGTTTCCAAGCACAATTCAAAGTGTTGGTGCTCACCTTTTGAGCCCTAAAAACAGCCTTCGTGGGGTCACGAAGAGTCGGACACGACTAAACGACTAAATAATAATAATAATAATAATAATAATATAATAATAATGCACTCTACCAGCAGAAGGTCCCAGGCTCAGTATTTGGCCTCTCCAGTTAAAAAGATCCAATAGTAAGTGATGTAAAATGTTCTCTTCCTGAGACCCTGAAAAGCCACTCCCAATCAGAGTAGAAAATACTGGGCCGTAAGGGCTAATAATCTGAGCTGTCATAGGATAGCTTCATAGCTTCCTTTTATAGGACCCCTGCAGACTAGGTTTCTATTGCAGGTTTATTTTGTAACATGTTCTGGACACGAGGTTGGCTTAGTGGCGGATTTCCTTTGCTTTGCTAGTTGCTCTGAAATGCTCCCCCTGACACTGCCATGTTATTGCTGTCCAGAGGGGCTAAAGCACAGCAAGAAAAATAAACCAGAAGATTTGTTCATTATTTATTATTTATTATTTATACCCCACCCATCTGGCTGGGCTTCCCCAGCCACTCTGGGTGGCTTCCCAAAAAAATATTAAAATACTGTAATACATCAAACATTAAAAGCTTCCCTAAACAGGGCTGCCTTCAGATGTCTTCTAAAAGTCTGGTAGTCGTTGTTCTCTTTGACATCTGGTGGGAGGGCGTTCCACTACCGAGAAGGCCCTCTGCCTGGTTCCCTGTAACTTGGCTTCTCGCAGTGAGGGAACCGCTAGAAGGCCCTCGGTGCTGGACCTCAGTGTCCGGGTAGAATGATGGGGGTGGAGACGCTCCTTCAGATATACTGGAATATTATGAAATGTGCACCAACTGGAAATGAAGCAGTGTGACTGCCCCAAAACCTTTGCAGGTGCAAACAGTATTGAGAGCAAGGTGGTCAGGAGATGTGAAGCCCACTAGGCAAGAGCAGATAAGGAAAGGGTTTTGAAAGATGCGAGCTCTGAAGGGGCTTCAGGAGTCATGCACAAGCAGGGAAAAGATGAGGTGCATAGGCTTCAGCTGTGGAAACAGCTTGTGTCCCACACCTCCAGAACTTCCCCTCTTGCTCCTCCTACTTTTGTTGTAATGTGTGGGCATTGGCTGGGGACCTCGGGACTTGAGGAATCTTCCCAAGGTCCTGTCGTGGTGATGTCATAAAGTTGCCTTGTGATGTGTGCATCTCCTGGAAGCAGACGCATCCCTCATCGACAGCTTACTCCCTTGAAATATGAAGTTGGAGTAATAAAGGGCCTGAAACTTAACAAAACTTTCTCTTTTATTGCATTTAAAGTATTTCTTTCTGTCTCTTCATGGCTGAACCAGTCCCAGAGTGGGTTACATTGAAATCAATGCACAGTGAAAACAGGTTGGGTGGAGGGAGGGAATAATAATAAATAATTTTATTTATACCCCGCCCTCCCCGGCCAGAGCCGGGCTCAGGGCAGCTAACACCAGTAAAATTACAGTGAAAACATAATAGGAAAAAACAAACCAATTTAAAATACAGGTTAAAATGCAATTTAAAATGCAGCCTCATTTTAAAAGTAGCCCATAGATCAAGACCATAAGGGGAGGGAAACATAAGGGTCTGAATGAGTCCAAACCAAAGGCCAGGCGGAACAGCTCTGTCTTGCAGGCCCTGCGGGACTTGACATCTTTCCGCTCTTGTGACAGAGCGTTCCACCAAGTCGGGGTCAGTACTGAAACGGCCCTGGCCCTAGTTGAGACCAATCTAACTACCTTGCGACCTGGGACCTCCAGAATGTTGTCATTTGTGGAATAACATACAACCTGCAGAATCATGGCAGCGATCCTCTCCTCAAAGCCAGGGGAAATAAGTCGCAGCTCAATCCTGCCCTTGTCTACTCAGAAGTAATGCAGTGGGACTTGCTCCCCGGCAAGTGGGTTCGGGATTAGGGCCTGAGCATTCCGCTGCCACCAAAATCTTGTTCATTTCAATCAGCCTTGCAAAGGAGATGTTTATTGCATTGGCTTTGGACTTGAAAGCTGTGGGTGGAAGTGCCAACTCTATCAACTCCCCCAGGTCTCCTTAAGCAAGATGCATTGTCTCACTGTTGCTTCCAGTCTAAAGTGCTCCATATACCGTATTGACCCGAATATAAGCCACACCCGCAAATAAGCCACACCTTTAAAATTTAAGGGGAAAAAAAAGACAGCACATGAATATAAGCCGCTCCCTTAAATTTTGAAGGCACTCACACCCGTTCCGTTTTGCCGTATGTCTGTTTCAGCAGCGATATCGTAAAATCCAGTTTTTGTAAGGTTGTGAATTTAAGCCGCACTTTAACTTTTCATGGTCGGAATTTTGGGCGGGGGGGGGGAGTGTGGCTTATATTCAGGTCAATACAGTAACATAGTTGCTGCGAGAATGGGCAGAATGAAAAACAAATAGAAGAATACCGGTAATTATTTTATTAGAAAAATAATTTTGATCTGGATTGATCAGGTATGGTAGACATTATGGTGGGCTGGCCTTCCAACTTTCCTTACATCAACAGAGCAATGCATTCCTGTGTTTATGTTTAGCTTCCAACCCAGGCTGCTGTCTGTGGGGACCCTGAGCTGAAAAGTGCATCCTTCAGGTCTGGACTTGGACCCATCTGCCTCTATTCTTGTTCAGTCAAAGAGAAGGTTGATTAAGTGTTCCTCAAATGAGCAGTTCAGAAATATTAGACAACCTTGTCAAAAAGTGTCAAGCCTAGGCTATGGGCAGCAGTCTGTGATGAGCCTTGGATTTTTCTATTAAGGAGGTATTAATTTTCTTCTTCTCCCTGTAAGGTAAAGGTAAAGGACCCCTGGACAGTTAAGTCCAGTCAAAGGGTTTGCGGCGCTCATCTCGCTTTCAGGCCAAAGGAGCCAGCATTTGTCCACAGACAGTTTTCCAGGTCATGTGGCCAGCAGGACTAATCCGCTTCTGGCGCAACGGGACACCATGATGAATGCCAGAGCGCACGGAAACGCCGTTTATCTTCCCGCCACAGTGGTACCTGTTTAACTACTTGCACTGGCGTGATATCGAACTGCTAGATTGGCAGGAGCTGGGACAGAGCAACAGGAGCTCACCCCGTTGCGGAGATTCGAACCGCCGACCTTCCAATCAGCAAGGTCAAGAGGCTCAGTGGTTTAGCCACCCGCGTCCCGCCTCCACTAGCTCAGTTAAACACTTTGTTGTTTTGTTTACAGCACTGTTGGAAGAATTTACTCCCCTGGTGGAAAGGCTTGGATTGGATGAAAATTTTGTAGACATCACTGAGATGGTCGAAAAAAGGCTGGGACAATGGAAAAAAGATGCCTTTTCTCAAATCTCTGTCTCAGGCCATGTATATAACAATCAGAGTAAGTACCTCGCCCTTCCTAAGCGAGGTTGCTTGGCCTGTTAGATTCACCTCTTCATAACGCTTTCTGTTTGCTTCTCAGCTGTCGATTTCCATGATCCAGTGCACATACGATTGGCTGTGGGGTCTCAGGTGGCAGCAGAGTTGAGAGCAGCCATGCACACCAGGCTGGGCCTCACAGGCTGTGCAGGAGTGGCAACTAACAAATTACTCTCCAAGTTGGTGTCCGGGACCTTTAAACCAAACCAGCAAACTGTTCTGTTGCCGGAGGGTCGGCAGGACCTCATGAACAGCCTTGACAACGTCATGAAAGTGCCTGGTAAGATGGGGAGGGGGAGATTCCTCTGCTCCAGTTAGATGTGCACTCACCTGTATAGGTTAGGTTTAAGAGGAGTGGGATCGGGGAAGAGGTTTCTTCTTTTGAGTGGGTGGCGGGAAAAGAGAAATTCTAACTTGGTTTATTCTGTACACACATTGTGGGCTTTTTGTGTATAATTTTTATTAAATTTTCAGTTTTACAATTTAAAATAATCATTTAAACAACATCAAAATGTCAATGATTTCCCTTCTTCTCTTTCCATGGTTCATTTTTCATATCATAGATCCCTGCATATTTTACATAAACAAAACCATTCAGTATTCCATTATTACATCCATCAAAACTTATTTACACTGTTGAATTTATCATAATGCTGTCAATGTTTTCAAGTGTACACAATCCCACCCACCACGTACTCAATAAACATTTTCCAATCTTCTTTAAACGTATGTCCTTCTTGTTCTCTTATTCTATATGTTAGGTCCACAAGCTGCGTGTATTCCATCAGTTTAAGTTGCCATTCTTCTTTAATTGGGACCTCGCTTGCTTTCCATTCTGGGGCTAACAAAACACGGGCCGCAGTCATGGCATACATAAATAACTTCTTTGGACAGCTGGGAATTTCAATCTGAATTATCCCCAACGAAAAGGACTCTGGTTTTGTTTTGTTTTTTGGAAAAGCACTTTTAAACTTTTAAAAAAATTCATTATGAATTATTTCCCAATACTCTTTTACCCTTTTACAGGTCCTATTCTGTACACACATTGTTACCTTTCTTAGTGGCTGAATACCTATCAATCTGGAAGTGAAAAAGGCCGTTCAGAAATAAGGGACCAGTTTTTACATACTAAGGGGACTTCCTGGGTTTGCTTTCAAATAAATAAATATGCTTGTGGGCTTGCCTGAAGCCTCCTGCTATCTTTGAATTGAGGACTTCCTAGTTCAAGGCCAGCATTCCATTCCATTTCCTGCTAGTCCACTGAGACTCCCCTGTTTGCTCCAGTGCTTGTAGAGTGAACTATATTTCTCTTGTGCAGGTATCGGCTATAAAACAGCAAAGCGCCTTGCGACGCTGGGAATCACCACAGTGCATGACCTTCAGACGTGCCCGGCTGCAATCCTAGAGAGAGAGCTGGGATCTTCAGTTGCCCAACATATCCAGAAACTCAGCTGGGGAGAAGATGATTCCCCAGTCAGCCCATCGGGGCTCCCTCAGGTATAGAGGAAAATGCAGGTGCTCAAGGTCTTCACAAGAGCCAGTGTGGTGTAGTGGTTAAGAGCGGTAGACTCGTAATATTATTAATTATGATGATGATGATTATGAACAGTGTTCGCGTCCCCGCTCCTCCACATGCAGCTGCTGGGTGACCTTGGGCTAGTCACACTTCTCTGAAGTCTCTCAGCCCCACTCACCTAGCAGAGTGTTTGTTGTGGGGGAGGAAGGGAAAGGAGAATGTTAGCCGCTTTGAGACTCCTTCGGATAGTGATAAAGTGGGATATCAAATCCAAATTCTTCTTCTTCGTCTCTGCCTCCGTTCTCAACATTCTGCCATGCCCTAGTCACTGGGGGTGGAGAACACTTTCTCAACCCAGGTCCCACATTTCCTCATGGCGGACAAAGGCCAGAGGCAAAGATGGGCAGAGCAATGGATGCAAATCTAGTTTCTGTGTCATAGATCTATTCCAGCCACACACACACCAGCTGTTTCAATGCAGACCTACCTCTCCCCAAGAGGCATTAAAAGGTAAAGGTAAAGGGACCCCTGATTATTAGGTCCAGTTGTGGCTGACTCTGGGGTTGCGGTGCTCATCTCACTTTATTGGCCAAGGGAGCCAGCGTACAGCTTCCGGGTCATGTGGCCAGCATGACTAAGCCGCTTCTGGCAAACCAGAGCAGCGCACAGAAATGCCGTTTACCTTCCCACCGGAGTGGTACCTATTGATCTACTTGCACTTTGACATGCTTTTGAACTGCTAGGTTGGCAGGAGCAGGGACCGAGCAACAGGAGCTCATCCCGTCATGGGGATTCGAACCGCCAACCTTCTGATCGTCAAGTCATAGGTTCTGTGGTTTAACCCACAGCGCCACCCGCATCCCCAAGAGGCATTATCACAGATCAAATAATTTCCATCCCGGCAAAAGCTTTGAAATGGACATTGATGTTGAGGGTTGTGGCCCAAGAAGAGTCCTGAGGGCCAGGCAGAGCTATCTGGAGAGAGTGAATCTCCCCACCTCCCTGCCTGACTTTTCTTCTTGTTGGGATCTGTCTGTCTCAAGAGACAATGGAGTGTGCCATCGGGGGTGAAGTCAAACCATTGCGTTAGCAGCAACAAAATGACCTCCTCAGGGCACAAGTCTGGGCAGTGTGTCTGGAGGTCCTGGGCTGCCTAGATGACAAGACCCCCCTCTTGGCCTCACTGATGTGGTCCAAAGGAAAGCAGAGCAATATGTTTGGTACTAGCTTGGCTGTGATTCATCAGAAGTTTGACTTACTGTATTTGGTTTCCCCAAACGCAGTATTTCAAAGGTGATTTCACAGCATGCAAAATCTTAAAGAACAAAGACAGTTGGGTGAAAAATCAGCCCGTGCAGAATGTACAGATCCATGGTTTCCTCCAGTTAAGACCTTCATATTTTTTCCGCCCCATTTGTCGTTGCTGTGGTATTAACAATTACAGTAATGTGATTTTTTTATGTTCTGCAGTCTCTCAGTGATGAAGACTCCTTTAGAAAGTGCTCTTCCGAAGCTGAAGTGAAAAAGAAAATTGAAGAACTGCTCACTAGTCTTCTGGACAGGTGACCTTACTGTGGAGTAACTTATCAGAAGAGATGCACCTGGGCACAAGCTGAAATATCTCTTATAAAATATGTATATTTGACTTGGCTACCATATGCATGTGTGTGTCATTTGTCCTGCCAATGGTTGTTGCATTCAAATCAAGCAGGACTGGGGACCTGCAAGCACAGGGCCTAAATGCTACCCCTCCAAGCCTCTCTCTCTTGCCCAGGCCATGCTTCCTCCCCCCAGGTCTTGCCTCTCAACAGCCTCCTCGAATGCTGTTGCCTGGCTGGAACATCTCCCTGTGCTGTGGTCATGGAAGATGGAGATTGGCGTGTGTCCATGCAGAAGCTATTGGCTTTTGTGTGGTCAAATCAAGAGTCTGTTCTATTGCTCCGCCCACCACTGGCACTTGACACTTGCCCTCCCCCACCCCCTGAAGGTCACCCAGGAGGGAATAGGCTACTTCTGTTCACAGAGGGAACTGGAGGCCAGTGGAGGATTCCACCGGAGTCAGAGGCGAGGTGGCATTTCCACCAATGTCCCTTGAGCAGCCTTCTGCATGACCTCTTATGCTGTCCTCCAGTCCTCCAGAACAGGTTATGTGTGTGTGTGTACACACACACACACATTTTTATTATTTTTTTAACATATTAGTTCCAACGGTCATACAGCATAACTTCTCATCTTATACAATATTTTTAGGCTTCCATCAACACCTCTGATGATTTTCCGTTCTTTATCACTTATTATGCATTTTTTAATTTCTATATTACATTTGATTATCCTTAACTAATAATTCTCTACATAGTCTTTCTTGCAACATTCCAAATAATTCACCTGACAAAACTTGTCGCAGTCCTACTAGCGTCATCTGTTCATCACAGTTACTTTTCAGATAGTTCATATATTTACTCCAGTCTTCTAAGAATCCTTGATCCCGCTGGTTTCAAATCCTTCCTGTTAATTTATCTAATTCTGCATAGTCCGTCAACTTCATCCTCCATTCTTCTTTTGTCAGTAGTTCTTCTTGCTTCCATTTTTGTGCCAATAATATTCTTGCTGCTGTCGTTGCATATAAATACAGCTTACAGTCCTGTCCATTAATATCATCTCCTATAATGCCAAGTAAAAATGCTTCTGGTTTCTTAATAAATGTCTATTTCAACATCTTTTTCATCTCATTATATATCATTTCCCAGAGGTTTTTCACTCCAGAACAGGTTTTCTAGGGGCAAAGGAGCTACAGGAGGAAGGGGTGATTGGCAAAAGTCATCCCCCCCCTTTCTGCCAGCAGGAACCACTCACAAGATCAGGCTTCCCCATAAACTCGGCCCTCCAGATGTTTTGAGACGACAATTCCCATCATCCCTGACCATTGGTCCTGCTAGCTAGGGATCATGGGAGTTGTAGGCCAAAAACATCTGGAGGGCTGAGGTTGAGGAAGCCTGCACAAGATGCTCCTGCCAGTAGAACCTAAATTTGAATCTCAGCCATAATCCAAAGCACTTGGTTAGTAGTGTTGATAAAAGTGTTGGTTTCTTTCCTTTGGCTGAAGAAACTTCCCCAACCCTGACACACACACACACACAGGCAGTTTGTGGCCCCCAGCAAATTACCTCCCAAGACAATGTGGCCCTTGATGGGGTGGGGATGTCACCCACCTATCCACGTAGCTGAAGCGCTTGGAATATTCCTGCAGTACTGTAAAAATGCTTGATAGGGTTTAGTTTTCTTGAGCCGGGCGAAACTGAGATGTTTGGGAAATGGTGGGCATGTCAACCTCTGTCTGCTTCTCCATGTTTGTTTGTTTGTTCGTTTTGGTTAGGTTATACAAGGATGGAAGAAAGCCACATACCATAAGATTAACAATCCGGCAGTTTTCCCCTACCAATAAATGGTTTAATCGGGAGAGCCGCCAGTGCCCCATTCCATCGCATGTGGTCCAGAGGATCGGAACAGGTAACTTGCCTTTGTGGGGGGGACTTCTCCTTCAAGATGCGTCTTGTGCCATCATTGCATGCTTTTCAACAATTGGTCAAGATACACTCCTTGGAGCTTCGGTGGAGTTGAGCACCTTCCCTCCTTGCTGGGCTGCTTTTCTGTTCTGCCTGGTTTCATTTGTTACCAGTTGGTTTTGTGGCTTTGTTTTCTGATGTTTATTATGATTTTGTGCTTGCTGCTGCTGCGAGATTTTTGTATCCTGACCTGGGACTGTTCCGTTAAGGCTTTTAAGTGCAAATAACCAATCAGAAGAATTGTGTCCAACGAAATTGTACTTCGAGTAGACTCATTAAAATCAACGGAGCTAGGCTAGTTGGGCCCATTAATTTATATGGGTCTTCTGTGAGTAGCACTAACCCTGGGTACATTTCTAAACAACTGAGGTGCAGAGGCTCATCACACTAGCCTTAGTGATTCCTCCAAGGAGAGCAGAAAACTGCCTGCATCTTGATCCGTTACATAATGCCTCCCTACACACACACACACACACACACACACACACACAGACACAGACACAGGCATCAGCACATAGCACAATACCCTGTTTACCAGTACAGTGGTACCTCGGGTTAAGAACTTAATTCGTTCTGGAGGTCCATTCTTAATCTGAAACTGTTCTTAACCTGAGGTACCACTTTAGCTAATGGGGCCTCCCGCTGCCGCTGTGCCACCACTGTGTGATTTCTGTTCTCATCCTGAAACAAAGTTCTTAACCTGAGGTGCTATTTCTGGGTTAGCGGAGTCTGTAACCTGAAGCGTCTGTCACCTGAAGCATCTGTAACCCGAGGTACCACTGTATTAGCTGACAGTGAGCTGGAAAAGTATGGTGTAGTGGTTCACATGCTGCCCTTGAGCTGGGGAGAGCAGTGTACATGACCCAGGTCAACATTCATTTTGCATTTCATTCTAATCAAGCACTATTATGCAATTAAGTGTGGTCATTTAAACCACTTGAGGGACCCTAACTTAGGAGAAAAGCACCCAGTCTCCCTACAGCAAAGAGCAGCAATTACCTAGGCATGACAGACAATGTGTTAGGATTGCAGTCATGATGTTTCTTTGGGAGTAAGTTCAGTGTCTTCTCAGGGGGCACAGGTTCTTCATCCCAGGCCTACAGGTAGCAACCATTTTTTATCCACCTTGTCTCTTTGTTCCTAGCACCCCTCCCTCCCTCCGTCATAACATACAGACTCTCCTGGCTGCAGGGACTGGGAAGTATCTTCAGAGTCCCCTCTGAGCCAGTGTAGTGTAGTGGTTAAGAGCAGTTGACTCGTAATCTGGTGAACCGGGTTCGCTTCCCCGCTCCTCCACATGCAGCTGCTGGGTGACCTTGGGCTAGTCACACTTCTCTGAAGTGTCTCAGCCTCACTCACCTCACAGAGTGTTTGTTGTGGGGGAGGAAGGGAAAGGAGCTTGTTAGCCACTTTGAGACTCCTTCGGGTAGTGATAAAGCGGGATATCAAATCCAAACTCTTCTTTTTCTTTTCTTATGAGCCTTTCCTTGCCTCAGTGCCCTGTCTCTTCTCCTTCAGCCTCCCTCCCTTGCTCCTCTGTCTCAGCTCTTTGCACTAGAGATGAGAAAGCATTGCTCTGCCTGTCCCCAAAAGAGATCAAGCCTTCAAGTGTCTGACGTCACTGCTTGCAAAGGCCCAAAGTCTTTGCAAACCTGCTGTACAATTATTTTGGGGAAAGCCTGATGCTCCCTGCTCCAAGGTGCCCTCCTCAATTTACTTTGGGGGCAGGGGTATGGCAGAGATAGCTTTGGGTTCTCCCAGTTGCCACTGAACATACTCTCTTCTGGTGACCAGGAGTGTCTGCAACAACCTCTGCCTAACACTTTCCCTACTGAACACCCACCCACCTATCAGTTGCCTTGCATCCAGGCTCCCTATATATTGTTTTCAATTTTTTGCTTCTCTGCATCCTGGGCTTCAGATTACCCCTGTATTCCACCCAAGCAAACAACTTTCCCTTCCCTCATAGAAACGTGGAACTGAGCATTGGGTGCCAGCGTGCCAGCTCTGGCAAACGGGTATTGGAGACATCATTGTTACAAGAACCATACTGTATAAATCGGCATTAGCCAATCTGGTAACCTCCAGATGTTGTTGAATGAACACTCTCACGGTCCCTGACCATTTGTTATGCTGGCCAGAGGTGGTGGAGTCCCAACATCCAGAGGGTACCATGCCGTCTCCCTCGGTATAGATGATCCTTACTGGAATTCTGGTGCAGATCTTGTTCAGCACTGTAAAATGTGTGTAACTTCAGGGTGGCTTTCTCCTGCTTCAATGTTCACATCCAGGTGACTCCAAAGTCAAGACACACCTGGTTGCTCTCCTGATGAAACTGTTTCATAAGATGATAAACGTGCAAGTTCCGTTTCATCTGACGCTTCTGAACGTCTGCTTCTCCAGCCTCAAGGCCCCTCCTGCGTCCGCCAAGCAGACTATTGGGTTTTATTTAACTCGTTCACCACCCTCTTCCAGCGGCAGCAAAGTCATTCGTGTAAGTTCAGAATTGTATTTCATTTTTGTAAATATATATATATAGAGAGAGAGAGAGATGTTGCCTGCCCTGTCCCAAAGAAATGTTTACTTAAATTCACCGAAAAAGAGCTGAGCTCCTCACCTATACTTTGCGAACAAGAATCTCATCTAGTACACCAGGTCAGCCTGTTGGCATTGGTTGCGTCGCCACCACAAATACAGTATAGGTGAGCGGTGGCCAACCTGGTGCCCACTGGATTACAATCTCCTGACCATTGGCCATGCTGGCTGAATACAACAGCATATGGAGGGCACCAAGTTGGCTAACCCTGGTATAGATGGTCCCTATCAGAATTCTGGCACAGATCTCAACAGCAGTTTTTTTATATACATAAATGAGTAACGTATGTGTAGAGCAGGCAGACTAGTGAAAATATTTCTGGACTTACTTGCAAGAGTACGATTCAAGGAGCAATTAGATTGACAGTCAACTGAATGATGCTTGCTGGGTATCTCAGTCTACCTTTGCCAAGCTAATGCTGTCTGCAGATGTTTTGGACTACGACTCCCATCAGCTCTAGCCAGTGTTATGGACTGGTTGGATGCAGAGGAATGGTGGGAGGAACTGGCTGGGGAGCCAGCAACAGGGCTCAGTGAGTTGGGACAGTCTGTGGCAGAGAGAAGTCAAGAATGAGAGGCAGAAGCTGAAGCAGGAGAGTGGAAGGAGGGAATTCAAGAGGAAGAGATGAGTCAGGCTGGTGAAGTTATAGGTGTCTCCTCCCCCCCCCCTGCTTGACAACCCCCCCCCCCCCCCCCCCCCCGCGCTTTGGGAACTTCGCCCCCCCCCCCCCCCCCGCGTAGGCTGTAGGTTAGCAGGACAAAGCGAAAGGAGTCTGTTACCATTTAAAGAGTTTTTAATGATCACAGCAAAAGAACAAAGCATTGATTCTCAGAATGAAAGTGCTCCCAATTAAGGTTTCCACCCACTTCCCTCCTAGTCACTTCCGTGCCCTGCAATCTGATCTTGCAGCCACCATGCTTTTTGTGTAGCCACCTTATCTGCCCTACGTGGCCCCGGGCTGATAGGCTGGACACTTCCCAGTGAGAGAGAGTCTATTAGCTCTCTGTCTGTTCCAGTTCTTCTTCTCCTAGCTGTCCCCCACTCAGTTCTGCCCAGCTGTTGTCTTCCAAACTACCGTATTTTTCGCTCTATAAAACGCACCAGACCATAAGATGCACCTAAGTTTTGGAAGAGAAAAACAAGAAAAAAATATTCTGAATTCCAGAAGCCAGGACAGCCAGCGGGATCGCTCCACAGTGATCCCGCTTGCTGTTCCGGCTTATGGGATAGCTGCGTGCAGCCTCTCCCAGGCAAGGGGAGCCTTCATCCCCTGCCCGGGAAAGGCTGCGTGCGGCTAAGGCTCCCCCAAGAGCCGCGCTCCCTTTAAAGAGCACGCGGAGTGTATGTGCGGCTCTTGGGGGCTTTTCCTGCCTGCTTCCCACCTGCATTCACTCCATAACACACACATTTCCCCTTACTTTTTAGGAGGGAAAAAGTACGTCTTATGGAGCGAAAAATACGGTATGTTCCTCTGCAAAACACTGTTCCAAATCTATACTGCTCCACTGCTCCTGGGCAGCTTCGGGATCCTGGTCAGGAGCAGGGGGAGGCGAGAGCTCCCACCATTTCTCATCAGAGCAATACTCCTCGGTACTCTGACACTGACTTGCAGAACCAGGAGAGGTATGAAACGGGAGGAGCAAATACAGACCGCCCGCAGGCGCAGTCTCTGATTGCTTGCAAGAAGCCCTGGAGAGGGAAAGGTGGGGAGCTTTAGTCATGGCAACATTTCATGGATTAGGCCCTACTACAGGGCATGAGCTGCTGTGCTCATTAGGCCCGAAACCCAGCCAAGTCTCTTGAGTATCGCACTTTGCTAATAAAGAGTTAGCCCCAGCTTTAAACCGTGTTATTTACTGACTAACTCTGTGGCAGCCAGGCTGGGGCTGGTGGATGGTGTAGTCCAAAACATCTGCTCAGAGCACCAGTTTGGCAAATAATGTTCTTGCACAAAAAACTGTGCCATTTGTGTTGCAGGAAACAGAAGCTATGGATGCAGGACGAATAACTTCAGGAGATAAGCTGGACTGCTGTGAAGCTTCATCAGAGGTGAGGGATGCTATAAAAGGTCAACTGGAGTCCCCAGACCTCCCGAAAGATACTGGCCTTCTTGAGTTCCCCCTTCATTTGCTTCCTGATGGCATTGACTGCAATGTGTTTAACCAGCTTCCAGCAGACATTAAGGAGGAGATTATTTCTAACCAAATGAGAGGAGATTCTACAGCATCTCTACAGGAACGAACATTATGGGTACCGAGGGAAGGAATGACGGCTAAGGCACAAGACCAAATGAGCCACGCGTCTTTGATTTCTGGAGACATCCAACAGGACATAAGCTCTTTGGCATGTGGGGGCATGGCATCCACCAATGACAAGCCACCGCTAGCTGTAAACACTTGTACCCCCAGCTGCCCTCTAGAGACTGGTTTAAATGCCTCAATTGCTGACGCTACTGTGGGTGTTAAAAGCTCGTCCCCAGTTCCATCTCAGCCTTCATTTCTGCATCTTTGTATTCCAGAGGGGCAGAAACACCCAGACAAAGAAGCCAGCAACGAAGGTTGGAAAGATGGTTCAGAACTTGTCCTCCCTCCCAATATTGATCCCCAAACGTTTTCAGAGTTGCCTACAGAGATGCAGAAGGAACTGTTGGTGGAGTGGAAGAGCCAGGAGCCTGCCTCCAAGCTGCCGGCTGGCAAAACTCAAAACAGGCTCAAAAGGGAAAAGAAAGGGCTTCCTTCAGCCCCCCACTCAAACAGTTTATTAAGATATTTTAAACCCAAATGATCACCAAATACACTGGGTTATCAATGCAGTGCTGAAACTAAAGAAAATCACATGGCTGAATTCTAGGATGGTGCCATTTCTGACAGCAACTGGAGAAGAGGGCTTGTTTTGTTTTGGTTTTGGTTTTGTTTTAGTGCACCCTCAAGTTAAATATATATATAATCTCCCTGCACATGGACAACTAGCTCTTGTCTAGCTTTCTCCCCGATGTGCTACTTTGCTACATGATAAGGGTTTGCTTCTTTAATATGTTGGGAGTGCTTAGAAAATGCAGCTACCCACATGCTATCTGCTATAATTGGGAAAGAACCTGACCATGTGATTTTGATGATTTGTGCAGGTGAGCTGTAATCCAAAATCCCTTTTCTCTGAAATGTAAATTGCTTAAAACTCTGGAGAAGAGGTACAAGAAAGGGAAGTGTATGTGTGTGTGGGGGGGGGGTAATATTAAAGGAACACCCCCAGGAAATATTGCTCCCCCTACTCTCCCTGTCAAGCACATTGTGGTGATGAGGTTTCTGACCTCTGAAAAGACAGGTGAGAATATGGGATGGGCGGGGGAAAGCACATAACAGGAGAGACAGACATGGGCAGATGGAACTTGGTGGACTCACATCCTCTGGTAAGGCAGGGGAATTCAGAAAACGGGGTTTTATATTTCCATCCTCAAAGTGGGAGTAGTTGACACAAACACAACCAGAATTCTTCGTTCATAAACACAATAAAGTGTGTTATTAACCATGGAGTAAGAGTCTGAATTCTTATGACAAACATACAACTTCTTCCCACTTATGTGTAGAGCAGGTCTAAATACTGTCAGCTTTCTGGAACTAAGCTTGTGTTCCTTAAAGAACTTTGAAGCTGGGAGAAATTTTACAGGTGCACGTGTTCCTATTTTAACATTTATGCTGTAAAGGCATGTGTATTTAGGAGTAAGCGCCATGGTTTTCAAGGGGGCTTACTCTCAGGTAAGTGTGTGTAGCACAGCTGACTTTGTCAATGCAGCCTTCATGCCAAACAGTCACACGGACCCAAGTAAAACATGCCCATAGTGGTTGTGGTCAATATATGTGGTGTGAATGTATATATGTGTATCCCCAGCATTGAGATCAGGATATAATCTGGGGCTGCTGAGTCTCTCAAGTGGAATGAGCATAACCAGGCCTGAAGCCAGACTGAAATGGATCCACATTTCCAGTCTCCTTGAAGCATGCCTGAAGCGGGACAACTGCCATGTTCTCAAGCACATTGCCCCAAAGGGACATTTGCCATTGGGCAACAGTTGTCTAACACTTCTGGGTCCAGAGAGGTCCTCTAAGGAAGAGATGCACCACAACCACCACCACCTTGAAGGCAGATGGTACCACCCCCTTCTCCAGTGAAGCCTTGGCCACTCTCTAGACCCACCCAGTCAGCACCCTACAGCTAGCTATAAGAAGCCAAGGTAGGCATTAGTCAAGGGGGCAGGTGGTCAGCTGCGCTTATCCAAGAAAATTGTCCTCATCCTCAGGCCACAAGAAGATAAAGTGGTCCAGAAGAAGAAGAAGATGGTGCAGTGGATTCCTCCAGTGTGGACTTGCTCCAACTGTGGCATCTAACTCTGCCTAGATCTGAGTGATTTTGTCCCTAAAGTGCCTTGCAAGGTTGTTACAGCAGACCTCTGAAGGAGTCACAGCAAAGCTCCCTTGGCCAGGTAACAAAAGCCCATTCACTAGTCCAACAACATTTGGAAGACCTCACGCTCCTCACCCTTGCCATAACATGGAGATTCACTCAAGGTGATATGTTTTCTTCCCAGTTCTTAATGCAGAGGATGGTTGTTTCCATCACATACTACCTGTGAGCTTCCTTGTGTCTGCCCACTTCTGGAGACCCAACTCTAAATGAGATTGATCTTTGCCTGACCCAACATGGCAACTTCTAAATGTTCCACACTGAGCTCCACTGAGCACACTCTCTGAGCCTTTACATTAAACCAAACTTCAGTGACAGTTGTGCACTGCAAAGAACCTTCCATCCACTCTCTGGTAGACTTTTATAGGGTGTTTCCCTTCAGTGACTTAATTCCAGCTTTGAAATCCGTGATCATGTTCATGATGCTCATTGGCATAACGGAATCTATGACAGAAGGCATTAACTTCCCTCCTAAGTCCACCTGGACAATCGCCACAAACTTGGAGTGCTCTGGGTTGCTGAAAGAGAGGAATTGTTTTTTATCCATTAAGAAATCGGAAATTACACACAGTTCTAGGAATCAAATAGGACACTATAACCCGGCCATAGTCAGCATTTCTACTTTGTCATTATGTTTGGCGCTAATTTCTACTAACCCAAGCAAACGAGACAGTTTTTCTCTGTGACAATAACCTCAAAGCATTGCTTTATTAGATTTCGTATGCACCCTGTACCATAAGGTCCCAGGGAGAGTTACAACAATTAAAATATACCCTTCTAAAAACAAACAGTTCCAATTATCGGAAGGTGGGAGGAAAGAAATTAAACTGTTAACCGTGAGAACTGAACAGTACAAACTCAGCAAGTGATGGGACCCACAGAACAGAACCAAAGAGGGAAAATTCAGCAAAAAGCTTCCCTTCGCTATACACTTAAATCATTTCCCCCTGCCTTGAACTCTGGAAAGCCTCTGCCAGTCAGTATAGATGGCCCTGAGCTGGATGGACCAATGCTATTCTAGGCTGCATCAACACAAGTATAGTGTCCAGATCAAGGGAAGAGGGACGCGGGTGGCGCTGTGGGTAAAAGCCTCAGCTCCTAGGGCTTGCCGATCGAAAGGTCGGCGGTTCGAATCCCCGCGGCGGGGTGCGCTCCCGTTGCTCGGTCCCAGCGCCTGCCAACCTAGCAGTTCGAAAGCACCCCCGGGTGCAAGTAGATAAATAGGGACCGCTTTCTAGCGGGAAGGTAAACAGCGTTTCCGTGTGCGGCTCTGGCTCGCCAGAGCAGCGATGTCACGCTGGCCACGTGACCCGGAAGTGTCTCCGGACAGCGCTGGCCCCTGGCCTATAGAGTGGGATGGGCGCACCAACCCCAGAGTCTGTCAAGACTGGCCCGTACGGGCAGGGGTACCTTTACCTTTACCTTTATTTTGCCTTGGCCAGACCACACCTGAAATTCTGTGTCCAATCCTGGGCACTATAATTTAAGAAGGTTGTTGACAAGCTGGAACGTGTGCAGAGGAGGGCAACCAAGATGATCAAGGGTCTGGATACTAAGCCTTACGAGGAGCGCTTGAAGGAGCTGGGTATGTTTAGCCTGGAAAGGAGGAGACTGAGAGGAGATAATGATAGCCATCTTCAAATAGCTTACATGGAAGATGGAGCAAGCTTGTTTTCTCCTGCCTGGAAGGGAAGGACTCGAACCAATGGCTTCAAGTTACAAGAAAGGAGATTCCAACTGAACATCAGGGAGAACTTTCTGGTGGTAAGAGCTGTTCAACAGTGGAAACAGTCTCCCTTGGGAGGTTGTGGACTTTCCTTCCTTGGAGGTTTTTAAGCAGAGGTTGGATGGCCATCTGCCATGGATGCTTTAGCTGAGATTCCTGCATTGCAGGGGGTTGGCCTAGATGAAACTCGAGGTCCCTTCCAACTCTTCTATGCTTCTATGATTTGGTAGGGCATCTTCCTATGCTCCTATTCATGTAGCCAAACCCCACTACAACTGACGCAATCAAGTTATAAAGAGCTCTTCTGCCTCCCAGCTTGGAAGCCATCTTGATGATTTACCCTTTCCTGCAAATAAACATGCTGTGAGGACCACTTACCCTGGCATGGGACAGCATGCATAGCCAGACGGGTAGTTTGTTCCACGCACATACTTTGGACTTGGAGGAAAGGCTGGGTGGTCCACACTTACAGCTATGGGGGAGAACAAAATGGAATTTAAAACCTGCTCCACCAGGAAGCATGGTGACCCAAACATACGTCCAAACAACAAATCACCAATTGGCAGTAAGAATAAAAGAGCAACATACTGTGTGTGTATTAATAATAAATTTTTATTTATACCCCGCCCTTCCCAGTTCAGGGCAGCTAACAACAAATTTAAAACACTTAATTGATGCAATGAAAAACAGCATAAAATACAGTATAAAACGCGAATAACAATAAATTCAGAATTCAAAAATAAATTTGGGGGTAAATCCATCCAATAAACATTAAATGATCACCAAGGCTAGCTGGCTAAATTAGTCCTGTTTGGGCCAGCGAGGAGACCAGGGGAGAATTTGCTGTGGGATCCCAGAGCGGGTAATCTTCATGAAAGGGGAGGGAGAGGGAAGGAAGGGGAATAAAAGATCAGGCTAAATTCAAATTGAAAGCCAGGCGGAATAGCTCTGTCTTACAGGCCCTGCGGAAGGAAGTTAAATTGCATGAAAATAACATGCAAATAAGCTCTGTAAGGCAAAAATAAGTGTGTAAGGCAAATAAGTGTGTAAGGCAAAAATACTTTAAAAAGAATATATTAGGAGAAATTCACATTAAAATGTTGGTATATTTTCATTAGGACTTTTTTCCCCTAAGGAGCAAAATGAGGTGAGGAGTGTGGGGAACTGGACATAAGATTGGAAATATGAGAAACAGGATTTGTCCATTCCCCACTTCAAGAGATATGGGTATAGTTCTCTAGGAAAATAATATGGAGTTTTTAGAGGTAGGAGGATAACAGAGCTATTTGTTTTCTAAGTTAGTATTTATTACAGTTCTATTCTTCCAGAGAACTTAAGACACTTCATATGGAGGTTAGCCCACTGGCTTAAGAGCCACCTCCTAGGGACTGAGGTCTCTCTGGTCAAATGAATAAAATAAAATATTGTGATGACTGACATATAAGCTACGGGACAAGGATAACTGTGACTTTAAGGATGAATGGGAACCCTTTACAAAGTATCTGAAGACGCAACAAAGTGAACTGGACTCCTTGGCAGGTTTTGAATTCACAAACTTTTTATTGATAACAATCAGCTAAATACTTTGAGGAGCTATACAACTTTGTAACATGCAGAAAACAGCAGTCTCAGAGAAACCAAAGACTGGAACTGAGGGAAGTCGGCGGTGGGGGGGTTGTGTGGGGGCGAGGGAGGAAAAA